>UCOK01008948.1:0-10830 GCA_900474325.1 Synergus umbraculus
TCGACTTCCAATCAGCTGAAACGATTTTCATGAAGCATAAGATGAAGATGGAACTAGATTTTAGATTTTCTTTCGACTTTTAATCAACGGAGACGATTTTCATTAAGCGTGGGATAAGGATGGTTCAATATTGCCTAGTTTATTTCAACTTTCAATCAGCTAATTATGCGAACTGCATATTCGTCTTTTACGATTTGCACGCTCGAGACACACACAGCTGGGCCAACTGCGCGGCGCATTTCTCTTTATTTAATTTCTTGAAAACAACAAAAAAAAGGCATTTTTAATTTTACAGCATTGAAAGGTAAAGCCTTAAGCTTCATTTTGAGACAAAATAGGGTCGTTTTTCAAAAAAAAAGTCTGAAATATTTTCCCTTTTTAAAAAAAAACAGTAAAATTTTTAATTTTGTAAAAAATGGTTATAACTATTCGATAGACCAGGAAAAAATGTATGAAAAATATATGGGACAAAATTTTATATATTCAATTGGAAAGAAGTTTAGCAATTTCGAAATAGGGTCTACTAGCACAACATCGAAAAAAATTAGAAAAATTCCCTATCCCCTAACTCGGTAAATTTTTATCCAATCGAAAAAATTAAATGTTCATAGGCATTTATCGATATGTATTAAGTATTTTTAATTGTACTCGTTTCCGCATCACCCATGAGGTAGAGTAAGTGATGCATTTTTTTTAACGTGGTATCCCCAGTAGGCCTAATCCACAAAGTTTTCCTTTTTGAAAAGCAGCAAAAGATGATCCGTTTCAGTCTTCGATTTTTGAAGACCTGGATGGACCAGGTTTGTTGTATTTCTTATTCAGGAACGGGGAGTAGTAGGGTTTCTCAGCAGACTGAATCGGCTGATTCACATTTATTTCAAACGTTGGTAAACATGCTGCACAAATTTCGTTCAAATAATTCACTCGAGCTTCAATATATCTTTTCTCGTACTCGCCATGCGCTTCGACTTCTCTTATAATGTCTTCTTCCGTGTCGGTCTCCGTCATTATTTCGACAAATCTCGAATTTGTCACTTCTAATTCTTGCATTCTAGCTTCAAGAAGCTGCAAAGAGACTTGCTTATCTTCTGCCGTCGCTCTAGTATTATCGCATTTCGCGATAAATGTGATGAGGCACAAGGTTGGTTAATATCTTCCTGAAGGTTAGCAAGAATTTCTTCAGGATCAACACTGTGAGTGATGCTGATATTTTTTCAAGGACACTGCTCCCTCAGTTGTAAGTCTTGCCTCGGTTCGTTAAGACTCTTCGTGAGTGAATTTCGCAGGTAAAGAAATCAGGGTCGTATGTACGAGTGTTCCCTTTGCAGGCTCCACAATGATGTGCATTGATGCTCATGCGTCGCGCATGGCGCAAATGGTTGCTTTTAAAGGATTGCGTCTGAATGTCTACTTTCCGCGAATGAGTGAACCGAGTGAACCACAGTGAAAACTGACTTAGGGTACTGCACCCTTTGTAGCTACGGTACTGCCGTGCTGGCGGCGCCTCCCCCTCGACTCCTCACCTCCCTTTATCTAAATTTGGGAGCGAACCAAAGTTCTAGGAATACTACACTAAGTGAACTGTAACCGAGTGAGCAGTGTATGTTGATGGTTCCAAACAGGAATAAGTTTATTTTCATTTTGTTGCCATTTCCATTCCTTTGAGAAATTCAGCAAATGCTTCTACCTACATAAATAGAAAATGCAAATGTTTAGAATTTAAAATTTATATTCTAACTTTAGAAATTGTGCCCAATTTCGATTACCGAATTATCATTACTTTTACATAACTAGATGGTATAATGTCAAGAAAAACTTAAACTTATTTCGTGTTTCAAAAATAAGTGTGATTATATAAAGAAAACTATAGATGCATGAAAGTCGTACAAACAACGTAACAGTTAAAATCATTATAGGAAATTGAGCAAAATTATTTTATTTATAAGTAAAGAAAAAAGATCATAATTAAACTTACCATTAAAAGTTGTTTGACGCTCTTGAAGAATAATGTTGAAAAACTCGATCAATATAATTTTTAATTATTCAACCAATATGGTGGTGAGTTAATCAACAAAGATGATGGTGAATTACTAAAAAAAAATGGTGGCGAATTACTCAACCTAAGTGGTGGCCAATTACTCAGCCAAGGTGGAGGCGAAATATTCAACCTAAGTGGTGGCCAATTACTCAGCCAAGGTGGAGGCGAAATATTCAACCTAAGTGGTGGCTAATTACTCAGCCAAGGTGGAGGCGAAATATTCAACCTAAGTGGTGGCCAATTACTCAACCAAAATAATGTCCAATTCAGAAATGAAGTCTTATTCTGCTTCAATTGTGTTTACTGGCTCAGCAACATATTGCATGAACCTTCCATTAATATCTATTTTGACTAAAAAGCACACTGTTTGCAACAGATTTACATTCACAACTTCGATTTCATTCGGAATAAGTTGAATTCTATGTAAAAATTGTATACTCATCTGCGGGATGAGTGTTGTAGGAAATGCAATTTCGGAATGACAACGTTTTATAACAGCATAGTGATTTGCTGGACATTGACACACAATGCGGCATCCACAATTGGTTGATCTGATAAATGAATGAATCATTCCGATTTTGTCCATACCATTTTGGGTGTAAGTTACACAAGTCGAGTTCGTTTTTCTTGTCCGAGTGTAGATTTCAGACGAAAATACGATTCCATTCTTAAATAATTTCGAAAATACAATGTACCTTTGTGCATGTATTTGCTCATTCATCAAGGCTTGCCGAATGTTTTCTGGAACTGGCAGCTTTGATAAACTTCCAACTATGTACAAATGAGGTCCAATAGTTTGCAACTTCATTTTCTTCGTGGGTGAATGAAGTTTCTTGCAAAAATCATAAGCACTTGTACCTTCTTCAAGTACTTCTTTGTTCAAAGTGTATGTGTTCATGAACAAAGACATGCCGTAATAAATTTGCAATTCTGCACATTTACTTCCGTGCACTAAATCTTTTAGTTTCCCATTGATATCCTCAAAAGCGAAACAGCTATATATATACAGAGGACCTAATTCATGAACAACGTCTGGGAAATGCAGCAATGAATGCATGTTACAGGACATGTACCTAAGGCCATATAAATTCTGAAAACGCGATACAAATTCGATCAGAATTCGAGAAGAATCGTTTATCATTTCTTCTGAAATGCTTTCTTGGCAAAGAAGATGTATTGCTAAAACTAATAATTTGAAATTTTCAAAGTAATCTCTTGGCAAAATGTCCTGTAAAATTGGAAGTGCAAAATAGAAAAAGAAGTTCTTCAATTCTGAAGCTTTCCAAAATTTCAAATGTTCTGCTATAGACCTTGGCCTTCTTTGTACAAATTCGGGAGGTAAAAGTTCTTTCAGTCTTCTGTCTACTGTTTCAACTTGATTCGAAACAGAAAATCGCTCATTTGCATAAGCAGGATCGAACCATAACTTTAAAAGAGTCTTTAATATCCCTACAAATACGCAATGCATTACGTCTAATGCAGTTGATCTGATCCAAGAATAAGCTATCCTAGACATAATGGTTGAACCCTTTGCACCACAGATGATTTGGTTTCTCAAGTCGGCCGTTTGAGCTTGAGCCAAAGTCTCATCTTCTGTTCTCAAAGGTAAATTTCTCCTGTACGGATATACCTGAACATTTTCCACTCTTCGCGATGGAATTTTACATTTTTGGCATCCAAAACTTCCATTATATTGCTGCATATTTAGGAATAACGCTTTAGCAGGTAGATCGCAAGTACCGCTAATAATTATTCCTCTCACAATGATTGGATTTTCAATATCTGGTACTTCCAAGGGAACACCATCATTTAATAATTGTTGGACTTCTTCATAAATGGGACTCAAGAATAGGTTTGGAATTGGCTTTTGTTCGCCAAACCACAATCCAACAATGATTAAATTTTCTTTTTTAAATCTTTCTGTATAAGGAAGTTCGTTTATCACTAAGTATACTGGCCAAAATGAAAATTTAGATGATTTAAAGACTGGTACACCATCCGTGTACCACGTAAATGAAATATTGTTAGGATCAGATAAAATGCTACCTTCAGCACACAATTCATGATATATTTTACCGTCGTAAATGTCTTCGTAATTATCATCTACTTTCTTAGTCCTAGTATATCGATGTTGTAATTTTTCTCGAAAACCACGTCTTTTAAATAAAGCCTGAAGTTGAGAAATAATCGATAATATCAAGAAGTAATTACTTCTTGATAAATCTAAACATTCAGGGGATACATCGTTCTCGTGCTCTAAATTTCTAAAGCATACCTCACAATAAAAATGTGTTCTAAGAGGGGCTTGAAAATTTTCGAAATACTTTTTAAAAAAATAAAGCGATTCGATGCAATGGTTTGGCTTAGGGCAGTGTAAAGCTATTAAATTCAATATTTCTGATAATAATACCCCTGTTATTTTGAATCTCGTTGTCAACGCCAAAATCGACAACAGACTATCCGACACTGTAATCGGTGCTCCTTCGTACAGAGGTGGATCTTCCACTTCTTCATTTTCAAGGTTCATTTCTTCATCGGAATCGGATTCAGAAGGGACAAAAGAAGGGACATCACTTATCACACTTCCATTGTCTTCGGCATCATAGAATTCTGTTTTATAGAAAATTACACTGTTAAAAATAGTATATGTCTAAATTTTCAACAACGTATATCGTTCGATCAAATAAAGTTCACTTGACTCGCCTCTATTCAATAATAAAATTTACTTAAGGGGTAACACCACTCTAGGATTTTCAAAAAATTGACGGATTTTTTCTTAGCTTAAACAATACTTTAGAGTCTTAAAAACAATACCCACTTGGTACTATAGCGAAAAAACATGTTAACATGTTTAATTTTCAATTTTCCCGAAGCGGCTTGTAGTTTTTATTTAGCATACTCGTCCGCCATTTTGTTTATCAAATTTTTGACACCGGATTCGTAATGAGAGACCCCAAAAACCCATAAGCAACAGAATTTGGCCCATTTTATAAACGTTTTATTCGGAATTTAGTTCCACTTTGCATTTGAAACTTTTGCATCTCGAAACGGAGTTTTTCAAACTGGGCGGACTCATTGCTCGAATTCCAATGCACGAATCGACTTCTAATTTTTACAGTAACTTCACAAGTAAATTCTCTACAGAAGTACGTAGCTGTTTTTTGATTTGATGGTAATTGCATTTTTTATAAACAATTTACTGCTCTTTTTTTGGCAAAAAAAGAATTTTTCTTTTCAAAAGTGCACCATTTCTACAAAAATTGATATAAAAAAAATCCTACGTACTTCTCTAGCTAATAGTATATAGTTTAAAAAAAACTTTGGTTTTTTGTTCCAGGTCTCATAGTTTTCCAGATATGAGTCCGCCCGCGGAGCATATTTTCAAGAACACTTTGCCGGAGATTACATTTATCGCCGCCAGTTTATACGAAAACAATATTAAAATTTTTTTTCATACTTTAATATGTGTTAAATGAAGCCTCTAAAAAGAAATTCTATTCCTTTTCCCATACTCCGAAAATAAATTGTCAAAATTTGTCTTCTTTTTCGACCGCTAGAGTGGTGTTAATTTATTATGAATTAATAAAAAAATTATTTTTACCATCATCGACAAAATTATACTCGTCATGATTGTTGTCAACTTCATTGTTGTCATCTATTTCAACATTCATGTCGACATAATCTTCGTCATCATAATTGTCGTCACTTTCACTACTGTCAATACTGATCTAAACAATGAAAAATTATTATGTAACATAATTTATTATATTTTATTTCTCTAATCTTTTAAAATTCTCACAAAATCATTTTAATATCAGAAAAATCTCTCGAAATCACTTAAAATTATTAAAAATCTCATAAAATTCTTTAAAATTGCAGGATAATATTTCCAATCCTTTAAAACCTCATAAAACTCTTACAAAGCTTTTAAAATCTCTTACAATTTCACGAAATATCCTAAAATCCCACAAAATCGTTTTAATATTCTAAGTCTCTTGAATTTCGTAAAAATCACTTAAAAATTGTCAAAAATGCACGTAAAAACATGGAAAATCATTCATCTCTAGAAATTCATGTTAAAATTAGTGAAAATCTCTAAAAATTTCACAAAATCTCTTAAAATTTTACAAAAATTTTCAAAATCATAAATCTTTTGAAATCCACGTGAAAATTCATGAAAATCTGTAAAAATTCTTAGAAACCTCTTGAAATTCCTTCACATTTAGAATTCCTTAAAATGATTAGAAATCCTATCAAATTCTGATATCCGAGAGTGGGAGAGAGATTCGAAATATAAGTAATTAAAATTATAGGAAGGGAGAAATAATTTTAAGTGAAATGGGTTGAGTAGAAAAAGAGAATTATTTATTAAAATAGACATAATAAAGTTTACAGGGGTAATGAGAAAATTTGGGGTTAAGTAGTTACAAAGTTAGGGTTGTAGGGGTAATCGCGTCTGGATGGCGACAGAGGGGTAAGCAGCTATTATAGGGATAGTGCGTAATGGGTGGACTCAACCAAATGTGTGTTGTTGGGAGACGCTCCGCTGGTTGGAAAAGCCAGGGAGGTTTTGGTTGGGGACCAGTCCGGGAAAGTCTGATCTCGTTTGTGCTTTGGTTCGGATTTTTATAGATCCGGCTGGGAGTTCCCCTTCTTGATGTCCTTCGGGGATTGGCTCGTATAAAAAAGTGGGGGATACATAGAGCGTCGCTAAAGTGGGAACGACGTTTTGTGTGTACACTCGAGTCTCTCAAATCTCAACTTCCCAAATCTCAAGTTCTCCCAAATCTCAAGTCAAGTTTCTCCCAAATGTCAAGTTCGTTCATCTCTGGTTTTTCTCAAATTTCACTTAATAACTACTGCGCATGCTTTGCATTCGGTATCTGATTTGTTGCATGTGCAATTGATGTGACGCATGCGCAATTGAAGTGACTATAGAGAACTTGAGATTTGGGAGAACGTCTGGCAAAAATTTCTTGAGATTTGGGAGACTCGAGTGTATCAGGAGCACGGACGGAGAAGAGATCTCGTGCCACAGGATTTATTTAGGGGAACTTAGAAATATTTTCTAAGTTATTGACAGAAGAGGTTAGAATGCCCAGGCAACGAAAGAGAAGAATTATATAAGTTCACCAAAAAGATTCATGATTATAAAAGTATTTATAATCATGAATTATAATCATGATTATAAAAGTATTTATAATCATGAATACATTTTTGGCGGACATCAATTCCATGAAATCCTGTAAAATTTCACAAAATCTTTTACAAGTCAGAAAATTCTCTTCAAATACTTTTATGTAAATTATTAGATATCTCATAAAACTCCACCAAATCCATAAAAAATCCACAACATCTTTTAAAAATCTAAAAATTTCATGAAAACCCTTGAAATTTGACGAAAACCTTCGAATTCTTTGTAAATTCTACAAAATGTTTTAAAAATAATAAAAAGCTTTTGAAATTCCATAATAAAACTCCTTATAAAGTTTTAAATTTCTTATGTAAATCCCATAAAATACATATTTTATAAGTCATAAAAGTACCTTGAAGTCCGATTGAAATCTAATCAAAGTCGTGAAAGATTCTAAAAATTCCCAGAAACTTCTTGAAATTCTTTAAAATTCTACGATAACATTTAAAATCCCCTTATCTCACATGAAATCTTTAAAAATTCCCTTAAAATCCCTAGATTTTTAATGTATTTCAAGTTTAGACTCGTGACAAAATGATTATTAACGAAACCAAATTGAAAATTTCAAATTCAATTAAAGCGAAAATTTTCGACTCAATCAAATTACCCAAGTGATTTTAAGGAATTTCAACGAATAGAACTTTTTAAAACGATATAAAACATTTAAAAAACGTTTAAAATATTTTAAGGAGACTTTCAAAGATTTCAAGATATTTTAATTGATTTTAAGGAATTACTACATATTTGATTTAGTTTCAAGTTTCAGATGTATCTGAAGTACTTTTTTAAAAATATTTATTGTGTGAAAAATATAAAAAAAAAAGTAACAAAAACAATTTTATTTTTATACATTAACCAGCAGGAAATTCCAATCATTACCAAATTTTAAAATCAGTTATTACATTCTCATCATAGAGAACGTATTATATTTGTGTAAAATTTGACCCCCCAAGTTTTTGTCAAATGTCCACGTTTTGGGACCCCCTGAACCCGAAAAACATGTTTTTACGTGCAGATAAGTTTTATAACTTGAAAGTCTTGAGTGCTATAAAGCAATCGAGCGGATTAGGGCTCGTGGCCACAGGGCCAACGAAGAGCCCAAGTGACACGTGCAAGTTATTTTATATAACTTAGCTACTCTTCGGTTGTTTTGTCTGTTACTAAATTAGATACTGTAGGTGATAATAAAATAAGGGTCTCCTGACCTTCAACTGAATCTGGAAGAGCGTTTCCAGTCAGTTGCGCTCGTACTTTCTTGCTAACCATTTTTTATTAATAAATAATATCTTTGTTTAGTTAAACACAGTGTCCAAATATTTATTTACACGTACCATCCCACAACAAAAATAATACTTTTTCTCTGAGGAAAATGTAAAAAATTTTTTCTTGTAAAATGTAATCTTTACTTAAGAGAACTTAAACGATAATTGAAAAAGAGGTGAACTCAACATTCTAACCAGTAGTGTACATTTAAACAGTCAACTTTTTTTTATTTTGTGAAATGTGAGTGTAAAAAATGAGTAATTTTTTATTGATCCATTTCAACTATTGTGCATATAAATTTTTAATAATAATACTATTTAAATTTTTCAAAAATTTAGTATAATATCGCTTTAAATCTTTTGAAATTTAAAATCACTTCACAACATTTAAAAGTCGTAAAAATCCTTTGAAATAATTTAAATTCAACGAAAAATTAAAACTAGCTGTGAAGTTGTATCAACTTTTGTGCTCATTCAATGAGCACTTTGCTTCCTGGAAGAAAATTTGATTTGCTTACTCATAGAGAAAGCATTAAGATGTTAATATATTTTTTTAACAAGGATTATTTATTTTAAATATTTTATGAAATGCATTAATCTTATAGATGAATCGATACGTCTAGACACAAAGACTCTTCATTTTCTTTATATGAGCTTTAAATTTTAATTATTTCAGAAATTATATTCGAAAATTTAATTTCTGAAAAATAAAATTAACTATAACTTTGTTATTTCTCAATGAAATGCATTAATAATACAGGTCATTTGATTCGTCTCGACATAAGGAATCTCTTTTCTTTTTACATCTTCTTTGAATTTTGATTTTTCTAAAAGTTATAGTTATAGTATAAAAATCAATTTCACTAAAATTATAAAAGTACATGAAACTTGTAAAATTAAATATTTGGTTAAACCCTAATAAGAAATTCAACTAGGTATATAGTGAAATACCTATGCAAAATATAATCAATTTATTTCTACGCGTTTTCAAGAAATTTTTGGATTGTGACGCACATACATACACACACAGGCATGCATACATATATCCGGACAATTTTTCAGATCATCATATTAGATATATATATATTGAAAATATATTGAAATAGGTTAAAAAAAACTTTTTTTAGGAAACTGGATTTTGTCACCACTATAAAGCTTCCTATATGAGGAAGCAAAATCTTTTTAAATTTCTAACAATCTCTTAAAATTTCCTGTAATCCTTCAAAATTCCATGAAAAATTTTTAGAATCTCGTGAAATATTTATAAATTCAACGAGGAATTTTAAAATCTCTTAAAATGTATAAAAATTTATAATTAATTTATAATAATTTATTTATAATCCTTCGAAATCTTTAGATAGTTTTTAAAATCTGTTAAATAAACTATAACATCTATGTATACAGTACGACAAAAATAACCTAATTGACATAAATGTTAATTTCTATTTTTCCTCACAAACTATAATCGTATATCCCTGACATTTCCATGACTTCCCTGAATTCTCTGACATGTGGTCACCCTTTTAATATATTAAAATATATATTGTAACGGTATAGCCTGCCGTTACACATAAATGCGCCTATGTGTAGGCAACCATAACGCTGCTTAATGAAACCATAGAGTGAAGATAAAGCGCCTGAGTGCAGGCTGCCTGAGCTACGATTGCCGGCAGGTTAGGGAGCGATCAAATATCGATCGGAAAATGCTTCGCCCGAGTCGCGCTAGGCTCACGATATCCCCTCTTCTCGCAGGCAACTTGGATTCTTACGGAATTAAAAGACGAGCATCTGATCCCAGCCGTCACTCGTTCACGAGTCACCTTCGAGCTCAGGCTGGGCATGGCCTAGCGCTCTTAAGTGACTCTTTTTGCTGGTTAGCAATAGCCAGGTTCCGGAGAACTCAGCACGGAGCCCATAGGACCACGGACGTCACCGAGTGAATAACCAGAGCCAAGCGGAGGATTTTTTGAGACACATCTTCTGAGCAAGCAGCCTGTATCCGAGATCTTCACTACCGACTTAGCTGATACTAGGTAGTATAACCTCTAGGAAACTTCGTACGCTGTACCAGGCTGGGGTTTCCTAGACATTTTGCTCTTGTCATAGCACGACCATATTTGTCAGGTTCCTTCGTACGCTGTACCAGGCTGTGGGAACTTGACAGATTCTACGAGTCTGTTGTGACAATCGCCATCTTTGTCAAGCTCCTTCGCACGCTGTACCAGGCTGGGGGAACTTGACAAAGTTATCATATCACCAGGGCATAACCATACTTACGCGATCAGCATTAGGCTAAGTTCCTTCGCACGCTGTACCAGGCTGGGGGAACTTAGCAG
>UCOK01008949.1:0-10490 GCA_900474325.1 Synergus umbraculus
TATATATATATGTGTGTGTGTGTGTGTGTGTGTCACGATCCTGCAATTTCTTGAAAACGCGTAGAGATAAATTGATGAAATTTTGCATACTTATTCAACTATATACCTTGTTGAATTTCTTTTAAGGGTTTCACAAAATATTTAATTTTAAAAGTTTTATGTACTTTTATAATTTTCGTAAAATTCATTTTTCCACTATAACTTCTCAAATATTGAAAATTTAAAGCTGGTGTAAGGGAAATGAATATTCCTTTCATCGAGACGAATCGATTGACCTATATGATTAATGCATTTCATAAAAAAATAAGAAAGTTATGTTTATTTATAATTTTGAATGTTAATTTTTCGCTCTATGTTTTCAAATAATCAAAATCTTGAGTTGACGTACAGAAAATGAAGATTCCTTATGTCGAGACGAATCGATTGACCTATATGATTAATGTATTTCATTAAAAAATAAAAAAGTAATGCTTCATTAATTTTTTAAAAATGAATTTTTTAAATATAACTGGAAATATAAATGGAAACAAGTAATATCGAAGCTTAATACTTCCTCTATGAGGAAGCAAATCATATTTGCTTACAGGAAGCATAGTGCTCATTGAATGAGCACAAAAGTTGATACAACTTCACAGCTAGTTATAAATTTTCAATTTGATATCTTTATAAATATAGACGTAGCGTTACAGAGAAAAAAATGTCAGTAAGGTAGGGATCGGGTAAGTAATATATGCTCTTAAGGTCAAAATACACGCTCGTCGAAGTGTCGAAACGTTTCCGCGTTTCACAGTACCGTGTTCAAACGATGCATTTTCCGGATTCGGAAAATGTAAGAAAAACTTGTCCAATGGTGGAAACTTTGAAATTACGAATAAAAAATAAAATAAATTATAAAGTTAATATGAATGAATTGTTATTAAAAATAGTTTTCTAGGTTATGTAGTAAATATAGAAGAAAATTAGACTGCAAGATTAATTATTCATAATTTATTTATCTCTATAAAGTAATTCAAAGCATCTTCGCGTTTTGTGTTCGTCATCTCAGTGTTTATACGTATAAGCGGAATAATAGAATAAATATAACCTGCAGTCAAACCAAGCCGTCAATAATGCGTGTAAACACAACAGTCACAACGAACCATAAACACAAAACGCGAAGATGCTTTGAATTACTTTATAGAGATAAATAAATTATAAATAATTAATCTTGCAATTTAATTGTCTTCTATATTTACTACATAATCTAGAAACCTATTTTTAACAACAATTTATTCATATTAACATTATAATTTATTTTATTTTTTATTCGTAATTTCAAAGTTTCCGCCATTGACAAGATTCTCATACCTTTCGAAACCGGAAAATGCATCGTCACGGTGCTGTGAAACGCGGAAACGTTTCGACTCTTCGACGAGCGTGTATTTTGGCCTTAAATTAACAACTACCACATACAACATACACGAGCGATGCTACATAAGGCTGAAGGTGCAGTCCCATGTCGGCAGAAATCGTCAGCGTAAAGAAGAAATTCATGAGAGTGACAGAGACAAGCAGATCTATTTTTTCTTTCACTCTCATGATTTTCTGCTTTACGCCGACGTTTTCTGTCGACTTTGGACTGCACCTTGATAGAGAGGTATATAGGGTGATGACTGCCACACAACGGCCATCAGTGGTACTGATGGTATTACTGTACCCTGTTGGAAGTAAAAAGATAGAAAGTCTACCTATTTGAATCTTTTTCAATATTCAGGATTGCAATAGAAAGGAAAAATGTATCCAAATTTATCCTTCCCTATCCAAACCAATCTTTTTCTATCCCTTTTGCAATCCACGAATTCAAAGTGTACACTTGGGAGGGAAATAAAATCTCTAAAATCTCTATCCTTTTCTATCTTTTTACTTCCAATAGGATAGACAATTTTTGACTGAAGATTGTGGCGACATCGGTGCATAGTAAGAACAATACACTTTGATCTTAAGGAAGAGGCACGAATTACAATTTAATTTAAACGTATTTACAGATAATTATACAAAATTATAAAATAAACAAATATTCTTTGTATCTAGGGAAATCAATCTAGTGACAAATGTTAAGGCATAAGGCCTAAGCACAATCATGTACTTGTCCCATATCCTTTGCCTAAAGATGTTTCTGTCCTTTTCTATTAAGCCACGATAGAAAAGGACAGAACCAGTGCTCTCAAAGGGGGGGTCCTGCGCGCGCAACGCGCCAACTTTGAGGGTGCCGTCCTAAGGCAGCAGAAAACCCAAAGCAGAAAGCAGAAATCATAAGAGTGAAAGAGAGAATGACTCTATTTATCTTTTTCACTCTTACGATTTTCTGCTTCCTGTTTTGCGTTTTCTGTTGCCATGGAACAGCACCATGAGAGAACTGGACAGAACATGTTTAGGACACGGGATAAGTAAACAAATGTGCTCAAGCCTATACGTGATAGTTCCGCCCGTGTAACATTGCTAAAAAACTTAAGGACAAATGGTAAACTATGACGACACTATCAAGCGACGTAACGTATATATTTTCTCCAGCTTGTTATTTTGAAACTAAAGATGATACCTCGCTGAAGTTTTTGAAAATGACAGAAAACTTATTAGTGTGATACGTTTCCTGAGTTGCGTAGGTAGGTTGGTGTATGTGATGGATGTAGCTTGGACTGTGTGCGATAGAAAGTATTGGACGATGTCACGAGATGGGAATTTAGATTTTGGGCGAGGAAAAATCCATTGAGAGCGAATCCGTATGCCGTTAGTCTCAATAGTGAGAAGAAGGGATGGAGATGGCGGGTGTTCCGTCGTCACAATGCTTTGTTGTGAACCGGGCTTTATAGTAGCGAATCTACGCGCCAATTCAAACTCTTTGAATAGTAGATAAGGATAAACCGTTTCTGGCAAAACCACTCGAAACAAAATAGCGGGTATGCCGGCCTTCCTTGGAGTGTAAGATATTTTGGGTTAGTTTTAAAGTACTTGGAGTAGTTGCCTTTGATTATATATTACTATAATCAGTTTATTTAGGGTGATCAGATAACCAAGTGGAAAAAGGAGGACAACACCTCGCCACCCCCCCCCCCTCTATAATAAGACAAAAATGAAAAAAAAATTGGAGTAATATTTTTTATGAATTAATAATAAGTTAATAATTCATATTTTTTCAAAGTTTATTTGCCGACACATGAAGAATTGTGACGGGTACTGTACGGAAATCGCAGTGTCGCCATCGTGGAAATATTTTTTTAAAAAAATGCAAATTTTGTCTTTTGACCAAAAAGGAGGACATTTTGTGGGTTTTACACGGTTTAGGAGGACAGGAGGACAAGTAAGCGAAAAGGAGGACATGTCCTCCAAAATGAGGACGTCTGGTCACCCTAGTTTATTTAATTTTTCCATAATGGTACAGAGAACGTAGGTCACGAAGTTCAGAATGCTTACGACGATAAGTTACACGGAGAGAAAATACGTGCACTGTGTATGTGCAACAAATCATGTATTAGATATTTCAACTTCATTGAATGCACAAAGTGTGAATTCGGGTGATAAATGTCGGGCCTCACGAGCTCAGAACGTAAGCGCATGAAATCGAAGCAGGGCCTCATCTGCTTAATTCACAAAACTTACGTACTCAACACGTGAAGCTCCGAGCGTTCGAAGCTTGAATTTTCCCAAGTACTCAGTATCGTTATTTTTTCTCCGCGCTGTCATGAGGGAGGTATGCCAGCCTCAAACGGCTCAAACCATCTGACGATTTTGCGTCGGGTGCGCCCTTTAAAGACCCAAGGGTTGCGTTGGAAGCCGCGGGTAAGAGTAGAGCCGAATAGAGGGAGATGCGCGAGTTGAGTTTTCTCTATCGCCGCACTTGCCTGCACCCCCACTCTGCTACACCAGCGGTGTAAGTGAAAAGTGTCTTTGCCGCGCCGTAGTCAGAGTTCAAAGTTTCAGACGTAAGTCTGAATATTTCGAGGCAAGGTTTCTCAAGGTACACGCTGCTGCAGGCAGCGAGCGTTTGGTCCCTTGGAGCTTTTATTTTAAATGAGAACTATATTTTTCATACATTTACAAAGTTTTATAGTGGACATGGAAAATTTATGAAAAATATAGTTTTCATTAAAAATGCAGGTTCCAAGGAATCAGACAGGGGTCGGCTAATATGTTTCCCTTCATTTCTCAAATTTTCAAGGAGATATTTTATTTATTTTTAAAATAAGAAGGTGGAATATAAATAAATCCTATTTTTAAAATATAAAATTGCGTACACATCAAAAAAATATATCATTTTAATACATTTGTAAATTGGACCAAATGAAACGATTGTTATTTATTGATATTACAAATTGTAGAGTTGAAAAAATTGAATGTATGTTATATAATTTATAATATATGAAATTCTGTTCTTTCGGTTAATGCTTTTGTATGACTTTTAATTCCTTGACCAACTTCCTTACAGGGGTGGCAAACCCGGGGGGCAAGTCGTGTGATAGGCCACCTCTTTCGAGAGGGGAGTAAAGGTCTAGAAGTTTATTATGTGTAAACAAATAATAAGAAATAGTAAAAGTAAAAAGTGGGGGGAGTCCCCAATAAAAAAGAAACGATTTGCTTTTGTAAATTGGATTTTTTTAAGAATGCAGTTTCAGCAGTCGTCTTTCTGATAATCAAAATGATACGTTTTAAATGGTCTCCAAAATTTAGACAAATGTCAGACGCCCTGCGCGTTGAGTTTGGACACCTGAGGCAGGTGAGAAATTGAAATTTTCAAGTGAGAGTATAAGGGCCGATTCTTCCATCTCTGATGAGGTCCATGGTTAACAAATCATAAATGTTTTTTAATCAACGGCGATTCTGATTGGCTATGTCACGAAACTTGTGTTAGCGCGCCAAATAGACCTCTGACGTCAGAGGAGTTGTATCCTAGGTTTAGGTCTGGTTCAAGCCTAAACACAATCGTAAACTACACCGTAACCTTAAGCTTAACCAATGACATCTTTAACTCAAAGATGGTTACGTACTTTTCTACCCTATTGTCTTATCTCTCTTTCGATCACAACAGAGACGTAGCAATATTCTCTACCGCAATATGATAGAAAAGGACAGAACTTCGATGATCCGAAAGATCATCGAAGTTACACGATAAATAAATAGTATATCACACTACAAGGGCAGAAAGTTGAGATTTCTGCATTGAGCACAGTTCAGGGCTCTTAAATTTCTGCCCATGTAGTGTATACTATTTTTCTTGCCACCCGGTCGATAGTACGAAAATAATTGCATGTGTACATTGGAATCTATTGATGCCTGCCCCGCACTGAAAAAAAGAGTTGGATGGGACAACTACCTAGGGTAACCAACAAATTGTTACCTCAACAAACCGAATAGTACCACCAACAAGAAAAGTGGATGTCCCAACCAATAAAATAGAAAGGCCATATATGTCCAACTAGGTAGTTGTCCCATCCAACTCTTTTTTTTCAGTGCGACATTTGCATCTGTCGATTCATCAGATGATATGTCGTTCATTTTTTTATTTTTATTTTCGTTACACTTTAGTTACTAATATTACTTTATAAATAATATCCATTAATAAACATTAGCAGAGAGCATTAGCATTAACTATTTGTATACAAATTTTGCCGTTTGAGGTTTTTACTTCCGCTATTATAGAGGGTCCGCGACTAGCTTGACTTACACCAGCTTTAAAATTTCAATATTTGAGAAGTTGTAGTGGAAAAATGAATTTTACACACACACATCCGGACATTTTTTCAGATTATCATTTTAAATATATTGCCCTTGAAATTTGTTCAAAAAAACCTTTTTTAGAAAACTGGATTTTGTCACCGCTACAAAGCTTCTTCTATGAGGAAGCAAAATACTTTTCACTTGATTTTAACCCTTTAGGTCCGGCACCTATAACCACCCGTGTAGAAATTCTCAAGTCTGGCCCAGATCGGTGATGAAACGCGGAATCCAGCCGGGCCCAGGCCGGGCTTCCAGTCAAAACTGGGCGTCCACATTTGGGCCAGGCCAGATTTGGCGTTTCACCCCGGTTTGACATCCCCCGGCCTGGGCCCGCTTAGGGCCACAGTAAAATGTCTACACGGGCAGTTCAATGAAAATGCTCTCCTTTTAGATCTAGCTTTGATTCCCACTAATACAGTGTATAAAGTAAAAAAAAAAAATTTTTTATTTAAAAAATAAAAAAAAATAAAAATAAACATTTTGAGACCTATTAGTCCTAATGGTTACATTTAACGTGGATTGAAGATACTAACACGGAAACTTTCTAATTTTGCCGCCAGGAAATTGTGGGGAGCTCTACAAAATGAATGTGCCAGATTTATTGGCACGTACGGACCCAAAGGTTTAACCAAAAGTTGAATTTAACAATTAAGTTAAACGGTAAGTTAAACAGCGATTAAACTAGTTTAATCATGATATAAAAGATGGTGGAATGCAATGTACTAATTAAATAAAGTTACTCAAGGATTAAAATTTAATCATAGTTGGTGGAATCGGTTCTAAAAGTCAATTCCATCGATGATTAAGTATTGATGTCCCGAGTCTCGTATTATTGAATCGCCAGACCTATAATCACATCGTTATAATAACATACCATGCTTGCTCACAGGGGAGAGGAAGGGGGCTTAGGTGTTCGTCACGTAGTCAATTACAACATGTTTTTAAAGTTTTTTTCTTCTTAAGAATATTTTTTTAACTTATAATTGTATATTAGATATGCACGCACTCTTGGCGTCACGCAGTAAGCGCCGTATTAATAAAGACAAATATAAGCCGAATTATTTTTTTTTTAACTTTCTGATTACAAAAAATAATTTAAAACCAAAATGAATTACTACGTGATTAGAGTGGAGGGTCTTGGCATATATACTGTGGGTGGTCACCGAGGGTAAAAAATGGGTGTAAAAAATAATAAAAAACGGGTCACGTAGTATGGGTACGTTCCCCTACCTATATTACTCTATTAGCCAATGAGGGAGCACAACTTCAGACGAGGGCTCGTCCGCTCTCTATTAATTAAAAAACCTAGATTCGAATGTATTGATTATAAGTTATTCGCACACTGTCCCGGATAATCCCGCGTCCCAAACAGAGCTCCGGTCTCCCCTACTTTTTCACAAAAGCTCACGTGATTCAAGAGTGGCGCATGTTCCTCCTTAAAGCCATTATAATTTTTAACCTAATTAAGATATTTTGTAAGAATAAAACACTTACCTTTGTTTTTCCGGATCCAGTTGGACCCACGAGCATCAATCCGTGTCTCACAATAGTAGTTTCGTAAAGCTGAATCACTTTATTCACGTATTCTGAAAAATGCATTTCAAGATTTCGTTACAGAATCGACTAGAGTTATCTGCATTTGTTCTTAATTTATGTGAAACTCAATATGAAGTTGTTTGATATGCATATGTCTTTTTAGAAAAGTATAAGATGCAAAATTTTATTAGATTTTGTACTATTGTGGAAAAAATATCAATTTAATATCATACAAACTAGAATACTTTAAAAACTGCTGAAAAATAGGAGCATTCATAATTTCCGCTGGTAATGTATTTATTTGTGAAAAATCATACAAACTTACCATTTACGTCCTGAAGTCCAAACTTCTTAATTGATTTGCGAATTGCAGCCTCCAAGATTCCATAATCCACAGGTTTCTCCACTAATTTTGGAAACAGATCAGAAACGATACCTACAAAATAATTTTTTCCGTTATCACAAAATACTAATTTTAATTCGTTTTTAATAACTGTTTTTTGAATATTTGTTTATCGTACCATATTACGATATATTCTATCACGCCTAACGTAACTTTTCTGTTAGGTTCATATTAAAATGTGTGTCCTTATATACCACATTATATGGTCATTTTAGGGATTTACTTTCATATATCACATTTAGATATTTTTAAGGTGTTTACTTTCATATCACATTGATGAAATTTTGCTTAAAGATCCCATCAAAAACATTCTACGATAATGCAAAACAAAGTCATGTGTTGGTTTTAGCTAGAATATATATTATCAAACGCCAATTTTTATTATCTCGTGGTATTTTGTCCTAAAAGCATGCCAAGATACGTAATTAGTGTCAAACATTCAGAAGCACTCATTGATAACTTCTCGATTTTTAAATCCTTAGTAGTATACCTAAGCCGGTTCTGTGACACCACTACAAGCTTCCAGATACCGCCGCTAGATGGCGCCACTGTCGCCATCGGTAAATTATCGACTCCTTTAGCCACTGTCGGTAATTTACAGTTCACTGTTTTACCACCAGTCGATGTGGCAGAGCACTGACATCCAATTGTTACTCGATCGATATGTATTGTCACTGTTTTACCGACCAGGATAGCAGGACCGGTTCTGCTGCACCCACGAAGTAACATAAGGAGTACGCACTCCGTAAACCGAAATGGTTCCGTGTTTTCCAACATTTTGAGAACTTTCTCGAACGCCCATATTTTAGCATCGCAAGCGCCCCTTGCGTGAAAAGATAGTAAACATGAATATTGTCGTCTGCTATGCATGCACAACCCACAAACACAAGCAAACTCACAAACACAACCAAATAAAAAAAGCTTGTAAACATACATGAGTACTAGCTTTTCACGCAAGGGGCGCTTGCAATGCTAAAATATGGGCGTTCTAGAAAGTTCTCAAAATGTTGGAAAACACGGGGCCAACTTTTCTCAGCGGCACCCATAGAGTGCGTACTCCTTATGTTACTTCGTGGCTGCACCTCAGTCAGTAGTCGTGGGTTTCCCCGCGCTCCCTATCCCGCTGGGGCATAGTAGGGACTTGCCTCTAAAATGTGTACAATATTCAGAGGCGCGCATTTCAATTTCTTTAAAATCTTGAGTCTTCCAGAAACTTCGAGAACTTTAGTATATTAGCTTTTTTTTAATATTTTTAAATTTACCCTATTATTATTAAAAACTATTGCTTAAATTATTACAAGATCCCAGCAGTAAATATTGGTTCATAACCGTGCTAAATTGTAATCTACTAATATTGCGAGTAGATGACGTTAAAATGATGGGAAATTTAACTTATACTAAATTGGATAGGTGTTAACTAAGTGTAAACATGTGTATTAAGTTTAATTTCTGGTTTATTAAAAAACTTAACCTAAAAAATACAAAAGGGAACTCCTAACTTAATCTTATTTTACATTATATTTTTAAGTTAGAACATGAGTTCATAAAACAGTTATAAAAGCTTTTCAAAGTAGTGTTACTCATAACAGGGTAGGCACTGTCAACACTTTTTGTCACAGTGCTCAAGTTGGTATCTGGAGTATCTATGCTTATGGTTGTATCATCATCATCAGCTTTACTTCCACTATAATTTTGGATGGTTAGCTGATCCTGAGGCGTCAAGAACCAATTCTTCAGAACCAATGCATTTCGTATAGCACACTGGTAATTCCAGCACTGAGGATGATTATTACAAAATGTGGAGACTGTGTTGCACAATATTCTTAGTGATGGACAGTCCAAATTTTCAAGATCCAATACATTATCAAGATACTGGTCCATCCATTTTTTTTCCAGTCCCTTGACATAGACTGCACGGGCGTGGCGTAGCTTTTCTCGTATTATGAGTCGTACTTCTTCATAGGAAATTTCACCTGATGCCCACTCGAGACCATGGTAATTTCTGGTAAGCCACAGATTCTCACTCTTGTATTTGGCAGGTAGTGAGTTCCAGTAGTTGGGTGGTTCAAACAGGTATACCGTAGGTTGAGCGTCTTCCTGAAGAGGAAGTATGGCCAACTCCTTGAAGACAAACTGGTTGATGGGCTTTTTGAAGCCTTGCACGTCCACGATTAACTCCATCTCGACGAAAACTAAACTTTGAGGTTTAAATTGTCTGTTTATATACCTTCAGTTACTTCTTTTCCCACCCTTACCACTGCCTCAAGTTATCCCCACCTTATATCAATTTTTTCACTCCACCACTTATGGGTTGGTACTGAACAATACGGTCATGTATGATGAGACAGTAGGCTGCAGTTTCAGCGGGAATATTGTTTGCAGATTCAAATTCCACACGAACGTCTACTGAGGCTTGTTTGAGAAATTCATTTTGTTTGGAGCAATCGATAACGATTAGAGGAACGTATTGTTTGAATTCATTTTTCATTAAGATTGGTTCAGACTCTTTACCATAGTAGGATGTCTGGAAGTTTGCATACATCTCATACAATATGGCAAACTGATTGTGATTAATGTCCACATTCAAATTACCATATGGGTAGTACTGTGAATTCAGGAAGACCTTGACGTTGTTTATACTGCAGTGATCGAAACGATTAGCATATTTCTGTAACTTATCCTTTCTAGCAGTTTGAAAACTTAGTATAATGTAACGTGGTTTTTCCAATTGAGTTGAAGTCTTCACAGTCCATATGTGTTTTGAGGTGATTGGAAGAAGAGGGTACTCATACAATTCCCA
>UCOK01008950.1:0-66996 GCA_900474325.1 Synergus umbraculus
CAACTTGCAGAGACTGGTTTCGTCGGTTCGAAGACGGTCATTTTGACTTGAGTGACAAGAAGCGTGAAAATCGGCCCAAAAAAGTTGAGGACCATGAATTACAGGCTCTTTTGGATGAGGACGATACACAAACACAAAAAATGCTTGCCGAACAGTTAGGTGTTACTCAACCGGCCATTTCCATGCGTTTACATGCCATGGGAAAGATCCAAAAAATGGGGAAATGGGTACCCCATGAACTGAACGATAGGCAGATGGAGCGACGCCAAAACACATGTGAAATCTTGCTTGCTAGACACAAAAGAAAGTCGTTTCTGCATCGTGTGGTGACTGGAGACGAAAAGTGGATTTATTTTGAGAATCCGAAACGAAGAAAATCGTGGGTCGATCCCGGACAACCATCAACTTCTTTCTCAAGACCTAATCGCTTTGGACGCAAGACGATGCTGTGCGTTTGGTGGGATCAGCAGGGTGTCGTCTACTATGAGCTTTTAAAACCTGGTGAAACTGTCGATGCTCACCGCTACCACCAACAACTAATCAAATTGCGCCGTGCTTTGCGTGAAAAAAAGCCGGATTATGAAGAAAGACATGAGAAGCTGATTTTTCTTCACCAGACCTGGCCCCTTCTGATTACCACCTGTTTTCGTCGATGGGTCACGCGCTCGCTGAATAACACTTCGATTCGCACGAAGACGTCGGAAAATAGCTTGACGAGTGGTTTGCACCGAAAGATAAAGACTTTTTTTGGCGTGGTATACACAAATTGCCGGAGAGATGGGGAAAATGTATAGCAAGCAAGGGAAAATATTTTGAATAAAGTTTATTTTATTTTCTGCAAAAAAAAAGACTTTCTTTCGCCTAAAAAACAGCGGATTTAAGCTTATACACCTGGTACATATTGAAGAATCTTAAAGAATTTCAACAAGTTTATATGAATTTTAAGAATCTTTCATGAATTTGAACGGATTTCAAGAGATTTTTATGACTTTTAAAATATTTTATGGGATTTCAAAAATGGGATGTCTAAGCGATTTCGAATGTTTTCGTGAAATTTTTAGAAATTTAAAAAGTTTTTTGGAATTTTCGAGGAATTTTGAAATATCAAAAATTTTTTGAGAATTTTAAGAGATTCTAAATGTTAAGAAATTTCAAGAGGTTTTTAGGAATTTTTAGAGATTTTAAAAAATTTTATCTTGGATTTCAAGACATTTTCGTGAAATTTTTTTGCGCCGTTAGTTTGATTTTCTTCTTTCAACTTCAAGTCATTCAAAAGCCAATCAGGCTTGCAACAACAATGTATGCGAGATTTTCGAGACATTTCGTCACACCACTTTTTTAATATAGAATTTTTTGTCATGTCTATTCTTGAAATTACATTTTCTAATTAGTAGTCACACAGGAAAATAACTTAACTTAATTTATTTAACTAAAAAGACCATAAATTGCAATTTCGATAAATATGAACTTCTTCTTGGTGTTTCTGCAGAACTTTTTCTATCCTACCTATTAGTGATAATGATTTTATCAGGTAATTGCGAATGCAAATTTGTTGCTCTTCTTATCGTTTGGAATGAAAACGAATACAGATTAATCGTCTCGTTGATGATAAAGTCTTAAACCACAGATCGACGACTCGAACATTAAGCGAAATGTGAAGATAAAATCGATAGCCTTGCATCCCGACAAGAGTAGAAGGACGCCATGTGGGCTATCGACCACAGCTGTCAGCTCCCTATAAACACACATAGATATAGTTAAGCTCGATTCATACAAGAGAAGAACATTCTTTTTTCTAGTCCAAATTCATCATATCGCTCGTTTTGTGTATAACAGTGATACAAGTATAAAAAGTTCTCATGAAATTAATAGTTGCAATGAAAGGTAGTCTTGATTAAAATTTCAAAAGCCAAAAGAATTAAAGAATATTAAAAACTACGTAAGATAACTAATTACATTTGTGAAATCAATATCGATAATATGTTTAGAAATCTTTAAGGCTTTCACCTTGAATTCTATTAATTGGATATATTAAATGTAATTAATCAAGATATGTATGACATATATAACTTTATATATATATATATATAGGTATACAATTATACATATTATTATACCTATTATACCTAGCTATTGTCAATCTATTCGATATCTTGACAAATACAGTATTCCATTAAACAAGCATTCTAAATTTTTCAATTTACGAAGATTCTTAATGATCAATTCTCAATAAAAACGTTGTCCCTCCCAATATTTTTTCAGTACAAACACGTAAGTATTTAGTTTCAATAAGGCTCGCGCTTAAGCATTTACTTAATGAATAATGTAAAGAAGCGATGATCAAAGGAATTTCTAAATTAAATAATGTTAAATAAGAATCGCACAAGAGTTCACTTTCAAAATCACCGCTTTCGTACTTACCTTCCTTCGTACGTGACTTTTACAGCGCGTGCCGAGTTGTGCGAACACGCTTTGTCGATATCAGGTTCGCCAACTCAAAAGCCGGTATATGAACATTGAACACCACAAACATCGTCTTCATCTGCTTCATAGTAAATATATCGTAAAGTTCTGCATCTGCTTTCATTTTTTTACACTCCCACTAATACCCTCACTATTAATTCATTTTTCATGACACGTGTAACGAAACATCGATTTTCGATGTCGTTTAAGCGTCTCGAAGGGAGACATTTACAGAACAGGAACAAAAGTAATAGTAAAGTAGTACAGAAAGTAAAAGAGGGCAGAAATAGGAAGAAAATAAAAATACCTAAATAAATAAACCGGAGGTTCTCTCTCCCTCCCCTTCCTCTCTCTCTTATCCTATCGTATCCAATCACATCCTATCATATCCTATCACATCTTATCGTATTCTATCCTATCGTATTCTATTGTATCCTATCGTATCCTGTCGTATTTTATCCAAACGTATCCTATCGTAATATATCCTATTATATCCTACTCTATTGTATCCTATCGTATCCTATCCTATTGTATTCTATCCTATCATATCCTTTCATATCCTATCGTATTCTATCATAGTGCTAATTCACACTATTCTTTCGAAAATCGAATTCGTTACAGTGGTCATGAAAAGCTTCGTACTTCATACGTCGCGAAACAGTCAATTATAATTGACAGTCGATAATTATCGACTCGTTCTTTCGCGCCTTGTACAGTAAATAGCTATTAAAGAAATTCCTACAGTAATTAAAATTGATATAATAAAATATTTTATTAAAATCAATCTAAATGAATCCGCCTATGAGAATAAATCCGCCGATCAGAATTAATCCAGACTTTCAATCCGAATAAATCCGGTCAATGCGAATGAATCCAAATTTTTAGGAATTAAACAGATTAATTTGGATAGACAGGATTAATTCGGATTAATGTGTATTGAAAATCCTGATTGACCGGATTCATTCGGATAGACTGGATTAATTCTTATTTATTCGGATTGGTCGGATTTATTCAGATATAAAGGATTGATTCATGCGGATTGACCGCACTTATTTGGATTAAAATTTCGCATTAATTCTATATAATTGGGATTGGCGGATTCATTCGGATTCATTCGAATTAAAGGTTCATGTTGATTTTTAATGGGTTTCAGATTAATTCTGATTGAAAACTTCCTTCGGATTAGATCGGAATGAATCTGTTTGGTTCATATATTTTAATACATACTAAAACATCACATCGCGCGCCTATATAATTAGTTTACGTTACGCACTTGTGACAGTCCCACGTGACCATCTCTCAACCAATCTGATCACGAATAAACTGCGGACACTCGACAGGTCATCCATTTTTTAAGAAAGGATTCAGGAATGATTCGGATTGATTCGGAATGAATTTCTATTCAAAGTTCGGATTGATTTTGAAAGAATTTCGGATTAATTTGCATTGAAAACTTTCTTCGGATAAGATCAGAATTAATCCGGTCTATCCGAATCAATCAGAATGATTTCTAAATATTCAGATTCATTCGCATTGACTAGATTTATTCGGATTGAAAGTTCGGATTAATTCTGATTGGCGGATTCATTCAGATTGATTTTGAATAGGCTTTGGATTAATTTAGATTGAAAACTTCCTTCGCATTAGATCGGAATGAAACTGTTTAGCTCGGATACAAATTCCGGAATGATTCGGAATGGATTTTAATCCGAAGCTTTCGCTAGGAAAATTAATAATGTATATTGATTTAGATTCGAATATACGCTCTATTTAATGGGTACACTGACAAAATTATGGGAAATCTTGAAGTAGTTCCCCTCTTTTGCATTTATTGTTAGTGTTGAATGTTTAAATAAATAAACGAGAGGTTTAGTAGGAACTATTTATTTAAAAAGACAACTGACAAAAAGAATTACAGATTACAGTTGAAGACTATATTGCGCGTTTGATAGTTCTGAGACGACTGACTCCTACTTTAAGGAATCTAACGCTTGCAGGATAAGAGCTATAAAAAAAGGGTCCTTCTCAGGTTAAGAAAATTATGCTGGCTAGAAGAATTGCAGAAGGACAACATCTGTAGAAAATCCTTTAGAGAGTGACATCAGTCATTGTATTATTCATACATGCATACAGTAAATGAACATACAAATTATAAAATGAATTTATGCTATAAATTCAACAGTTAGCAATTCAATTGTTAGATGAAAGAAAGAATTTGTGAAATCGCTTACTAGTTTGTAAGTTATTCCTCCCCGTCTGAACGTACCCTATATTGGGTAGCACACAATGGACTGTTTGTACTTTGTCTGGTTTTAGGTGACTCATGAAATTCACAAGTCTACCAAAATATTGTTCCCTTTTCCTTCGAGACTTCTTTAAGTGAAACAACGACGTCATAAAGCGAAATCGATAAGATGAAAATCTTTCGGGAGGGGCTGAAGAAGGGAATCGAATGTTAAGCCCGATTTTGAAAGATGGATTATGGCCTTTCTCACGATGGAAGACCTTTCTGGGTTTATGGTTGTTTGGTCTGGATTGGAGAGGTGTGTCTTTGTGCCTTCGGTCTTCTTGTGGAAACGTGCGTGACACGTGGTAAGATTCTTTATTTTCATTGTGATTTTTTAGAATAGTAATGGAATAATCTGAAAAAGAGGGTTGGTTTGCCTGTTTGAGTTGGATTTGGAAGATATGGAAGAAAGATGTCAAAATACTAGGCAATAATGCTTGAAACCAACGTTATATATACCAACCAATTTTAAACTTATACATAACTTTCAAACATATCTGTGCGAATGTCAAATTAAATGAGTAGAAATTAAAATCAAAAATTAATATATGATTCGAAAACAGAAGTTTGAAAATCTATAAAATGAATATTTGTGAAAGTATCATGAAGAAAAATGGATACACTCCAAACAATAAAATAAGAGCAGTTATCCAATTATTATTCTAGGTTCTTAAATCATACCTGCTTGAAAAAATGTGAAAACATGCCAATGCTCATAAAAAAGAAATTGTACGCCTCAAGCTAATGAACCTTTCTCGGGAACAATGCACGGGTAATAAAAACTATACATTCATCGCTTTTCTTTATTGTAGTATATCAAAAACCAAAATTATAGTTATTTCCATTTGTGCAATTTCTCTTTTATTTGCATTTTAAAATAAATAAATCTTTCATGAGACAAAGAACTAATAAAAGATACGAAACCAAGGATATAAAAATTGGTTATAAAAGGATACATATAAAATCCTATCTTAAAAAAGTGGTGTCACGAAATGTCTCGAAAATCTCGCATACATTGTAGTTGCAAACCTGATAGGCTTTTGAATGGCTTGAAGTTGAAAAAAGAAAAACAGACTAATGGCGCAAAAAAATTTTATGAAAACCTTCGAAATTGTTTTAAATCGTTAAGATTCTTAAAACTCCTAAGAGCCCCTTGAAATCCCTTAAAAATGCATAAAAACGATTAAAAATAATAAATTTAAAATCTCTTAAAATCTTGAGAAATCTATATCAAATTCCACGAAATACATAAAAATTCTACAAAATCTTCTAAAAATTAGAGAAATCAATAAAAATACCTTACAACTTTAAAATCCTGCAAACCCCATAAAATATTATAAAACTTATAGAATTCTCTTGAAATCTTTTAAAATTCATGAAAATCATATTAAAGCATTTAAAAATCCTTAAAGTCTCTTAAAATTCTCTGAAACCTTTTGAAATCTCTTCAAATTCCTCGAAACTTCATAAGATTTAAAATCCCTTAAATTTTCTTAAAACATTCAGAAACCTTTGAAATTGCTTAAAATTCGTTAAGATTTCTTAAATCTCTTGAAATCTTTTAATAATTAGAACAATCTCATAAAATCCCTTAAAATTTTACGACAATCTTCGAAATCCTTTAAAAATCTTAAAATTCTTTTAAAAACACAAGATAGAATAGAAACTTCGAGTGTTGTTCGCGAATGAAAATAAAGTAAGTGAAAGATTAAAAGAAATACAAAAACGGCACATAAAAAAAAGTAATTGAAAGATTAAAAATCAATACAAATACAGCAAATAAAAAAAACTATGAATAACTAGAGTGAGTTTAAAAATTATTCTATTAAGAAGTAAAAATTTGACGTGAAAGTTTCACTTCTCTGGCTCAGTTTCGCATTTGATAAAAATTGGGGGGGGGGTCAAAATGCGTTTTTTTTTGTTTTAGTTGATCCAGTGACATGTTATAGTGTACACTGCAAAAACAACTTTTTTTAAGGCGCCGGTGGAGATTTACTGCCAGCGGCTAATTCCCCAACATTTATAAATAAAAATTTAGGAAAACATAGTTTAACAGTTGTACAACTATATGCATATTACGAAAATAAATCAACATTACTTGTATCTTATGAAAAAATTCTTAAAAATAGGCTTTTTTTCTTGTCGAATTAACCTTCCCTCCCCCCCTAAGAGATTTTGACGATTTTCAAGTGACGAAAGTCAAAAGATTTTTAGGATTTTAAAAAGATTTCATAGAATTTTAAGGTCTTTCAGGTTATTTAGTGGAATTTTAAAGGAATTCGTGTAATTTCAAAAGACTTTTAAGAATTTGTAAGGGATTTAAAAATATTTCTAAGAATTGCGAGAGATTTTATGGAATTTTATGAAATTTCAATAATACTATTAACCGATTTTAAAGATAAAAAAGGATTCTAATATTACCGTAAAATTTCAAGAATTTTTTCGGAATTATAACATTATAAGAAATTCTAAAAATTCTTTTAAAAATTATATATTTAATGAAATTCTTTTGAAATCCCTCAATAAAATTAACTTAAAATTCGCAGAATCTTTTTAAAATTCTATGATAACATGTAAAGTTTCTTTACGTCCTTTAAAATCCATTAAAATTATTAAAAAGCTCATAAAATTTTACAAAATTCTTAAAAATTCCATAAAATTTTTTTTAAATTATTATAATCTCTTGACTTCTTTTAAAATTCTCTGAAACTTTTTGAAATCTCTTAAAACACCCAGAAACCTTTTCAAATCACTTAAAATTTCCCAAAAACCTTCGAAGTCGCTTAAAATTCGTTGGAATCTCTTAAAGTTCTTAGAAATTTCAAAATTTACAAACATTTAACTTTAAAAATTCTCTTGAAATTTCATGAATTCCGTGAAAATTTCGCGAAATATCCTGAAATATCTTAAAATTCTACGAAATCTTGTTAAAATCCTAAAAATCTTTAGAACTACGTAAAAATAACTTGAAAATGGTCAAAATCCATTAGAATTCCCAGAAAACTCTTGAAATACCTCTCTAAAAAAGGTGATGTATCGAAATGTCCCTAAAATCTCGGATACATTGTTGTTTCAAATTCTCTAAAGAATCAGCAAAATTTCATTGATTTTATAATGACTTGAAGTTGTAAGAAATTAAATAAATAAGCATGTGCGTTTTGGTTTGCTACACCGAAAAAAAAAGTTTCTTCGTTTAAGAGGAAAATTCCTTTTATAGAATCCTCTCATATTTTCCTATAAAAATGAGCATATTCCTCTATGGCTTATATTATTTTCCTCTAATTTTAAGAATAGAGGTGACAAAATGACTACTTTTGCAATTTTCTCTCAGACTGAGAATAATCCTCTAATACTGAGAGGATTTACTCTTAGAACAGGACTTGCGCATGCGAAGTCAGCGGCCTCAGTGACGTCAGTGAGGCGTAATAACCTAACCTATTCGCGTCGCGTTCTCGGTCGTTTCAGTCGTGTCAGTTGTGTTCAGTCGTGTTACCCAAAAGTGCCAGGATGGAATCGAAGCTAGCAACGTTTTTATCACAATTGGGTCTAGGTTCTTACATTGAGTCTTTCGAAAGTAAAAGTACTAAAAACAATAGGTTTCAGTAATCATTATTATTCATTTGAATTACAAAAAACAGAAGACTGGGAATGTCTCGCGCAGAAGGACTTTCTTTCGCACCAACCACTGAAATTAGTAATTGCACCATGAAGTACTAGTTTAATGGTGTCGCTACGTTTTAAATTGTAAAATTAAAAAATCGTTTTCAATAAAATAAAAATTGTAAGTAAAAAATGCATTATTGATTTTAGAAACCCTAAAATATAACCTAGACAAAAAAAAACAGTTTAAAGGAACCTTTTAAATTGAGAGGATTTTTCCTTTTATTTTAAGAGGATTCCTTTTTAGAAGAGAAAATAAATCCTCTAAAATTAAGAGGAAAACTTTATATACCATATTGTAGAGGAAAACTTGCATCAGAATAAGAGGAATCCTCTTAAAAGAAGAAGCTTTTTTTTTCGGTGTAGTATAGAAAAAATGTATAGTAGTTGCTACTGTTGGTAGATATAGAATATCTCTATAAAAATTGGCATCTTCTTCTTACTTTCAAGTTGAGGGTTTATTATATACACACAAAATTACATGTCCACAGGGTTCTTAGCGATGCGGTTTCTAGTTTTTCGTGCAGTATCCTGATTGCCTACAGAATACCACTTTGGCTCAATAAAATTAGCTTCTTTAATCGACTTGATTTTGCCCCAGATCACATAAAAATAGTTTCAGTCATGTTGACGAGTTAACCTACCATCCAAGTCCGAGAGCTGTAATTGTCGTGATTCTCATAATACATATAAGAGAAAAGCAACTTTCCTTGCAAAATCCTAGGGATTCTTTTTTCTCGGCTACATCCTCTTCTTGCACTCAGCAAGCAGCATTAAAACGCGATAAACGATTACTCGAAACCCACGGCGGGGAGTGAGTACCTTCCACTTAGGTGTCCTTAAGATTTCATCTACACTCGTATTATAGGTTTCGCGGTGGTCTTTGCGGAGAGGATGTCAATGTCATCCAGAGGTCAATAACGTTTTCATTCTTTAGTTATAGTGTTATACACATAGTCATATAGTTACCTGCTATATTATAATAGTATAGTATCAGAATAGTATAGTATGAACCATTTAGATATCTTATGTATGTAGTAGGTACATATAGTATATGTATGTACGTGGAATTGAAGAGCTAAAAAACAAAAGAGAAAGAAGAAAAGAAGAAGCGGTACCCCTTGTTAGGAGAAACTGGCGTCAAGGCTACGATGACTCGTCCATCAGACTTGACTCCTGAGGGCATTTCTCGTTCTTCATCAGTTCGTTAGGCCGCGAAGCGACGTTTTCGAGAGTCCACATGGAAACGCGCGACGCGAAATCACGGTTGCTTCGGTCACTGGCCCTAATTGGCACCAATTTCAGCCAATTGCTCCTCCTCTTCTCTGTATACTCTCCCCCTGTTTTCATCTCTCTTCCTTCCTCTCTTTTACTCTACTCTCCTCCTCCCCTGTCCGACAAGTGCAATTTGCACCAAACGCGTCATCGTTCACGTCGCCTATCTTATTATGGTGCTACGTCGATTTAACGAGCCTCTAGCCGCTGCAGCATCACCTCAATGAACTATGTAGGTTTAGTTGCAATTTTACATTTCTCTGGAAGGCGAAATGATTGAGAGATTCTCATAGAAATCAGGATCATGATGAGATTATACTGGCATTTAATTTGATCTAGCAAAACAACGCGCGCAAATATTTTCTTTTCCTTCTTATTAGAACTTCAAGTCATTCCAAAGTCAATCAGATTTGAAAACTATAAAATATATGCACGATTTTCAAGACATTTTTATAGAGGGGTCAATTTCAAGAGGTTTCTATAGCAATTTAAAGGAAATTTCAAGTTTTTTAAGTAATTTTTACGATATTAAAAAGATTTTTTTAGGATTTAAAAAATATTTCTAGGAATTTGAAGACATTTTCAAGATTTTCAAGTGATTTTTACGAAATTCAAAACATATTTAGGATTCGTGCAATTTTAAAAGATTTTTAAGAACTTCAAGGAATTATTAATTTCTTGAAATATGAAAGAAGTTTAAGAGATTTCAACGTATGTATGAGTTTAAGGTGTTTTAAGGAATTTTAAATGGTGTCCAAAAATTTCAAGAAATTTTAAGCTATTTTAAAAGATGTCTAAGAATTGCGAGGCATTGTAGGGAATTTGATGAAATTTCTAATACTTCTAACTGATTTTAAAGATATAAAGGGATTTTAAATGTCACCGTAAAATTTCAAGAATTTTCTCGGAATTTAAGAGATTTTAAATTTAGTCAGAGAATTTTATGAAAGGATTTCAAAATATTTTTATGAATTTCTTTGAAATTCATTTGTAAAATGAAGAATGTAATGGAATTGGTTGAGATTTCTCATAATTTTAATCGATTTTGCTTCGTCGTAGAGGAAGCTTTGTAGTGGTGACAAAATCCAGTTTCCTAAAAAAGGTTTTTTCATGACACGTGTAACGAAACATCGATTTTTGGTGTCTGTTAAGCGTCTCGAAGGGAGTCCTTTACAGTACATGAGCGAAAGTACTGCAAAAGTAGTACCGAAAGTAAAATAGGGTATCCTAAAACAGATATAGACATCCTAAAACATCTAAATAAATAAACCGGAGGTTCTCTCTCTTATCCTATCGTATCCTATCACATCCTATCGTATTCTATACTATCTTATCCTATTGTATCCTATCGTATCCTGTTGTACTTTATTCTATCTTATAGGATACAATAGGACACGATAGGATTGGATACAATATAACAGGATACCATAGGATAAGATAGAATAAGATACGATAGGATAGAATACGAAAGGAGAGAGCGGGAGGAGGAGAGAGAGTATTTCTCGAACACGCTTACGGGGCCCCAGCCAGCTTATTTCTCGGCATCCTGGCTGTACTAGTACCTACACTAGTGCAAATTCGGACTATTGTTTCGAAAATCAAATTCGTTACAGTGGTCATGAAAAGCTTTGTACTTCACACGATACTTCGTAAAATTAATTTTTCCACTATAACTTCTCAACTATTGAAAATTTAAAGCTGGTGTAAGAGAAATGAAGATTCCTTATGTCCAGACGAATCGATTGACCTGTAAGATTAATTCATTTAATTGAAAAATTTGGAATATAACTTCTCAAATAATCAAAATTTAATGCTGATGTAAAGAATACATTATAATCATATTTGCTTACAGGAAGCAAAGTGTTCATTGAATGAGTACAAAAGTTGATACAACTTGATAGCTAGTTAAAGATATAAAGAAATTTTAAATGTTACCGAAAAATTTCAATAATTTTCTCGGTATTTTAACACTTAGCTGACACACTTCACGAAAATAACATAGCTGCCACACTGGGGCATTTCGTACCCCGCTGAGTACAAAATTGTGTTGCGAAGCAACTATTGAATTTCTCAACTTAAAAAAAGTTTGCTAGTAATTTTTAAGAGTTAGTATAGAAGACTCACTGGATACATTGATGAAAAAAAAATATTTAGTATGAAAAAAAAATGTTTATATGAAGTGGTAAAAATTGAATGGGGTCAAAGAACAAAAAATCCTGGGGCTAAATCGACCCCAGTGTGGCACCTAAGGGTTAAGAGATTTTAAAATTTGTCAGGGAATTTTATGGAGAGATTTCATAAGATATTTACGATTTTTAAGAGATTTAATTAAATGTAAAAGGATTTCAAATGTCCAAGCGCTGATTAACTTATACCTAACACCTGAGTCAGACCTAACGTTTGTTTTACAATTTTTTATGCTTAATCCATATTCATTTTAATCTTTTTTAAAAAAACTTTTCTAACATTTCCTGATAATATCAGAAATCGTATCATACGGATCGAAGATGGATTCATTTAGGTGACAAAAACTAAGTCCTTAAGCCTTAAACAATTCTATATATCTAACAATCTTACAATGTCCTGTGTATTTATTCTGACATACATATGTCCATCTAGTCCAACAATTTAATTCAGCCTCACGACTCCTGTCTTAAAACATATCTAATAATCAATTAAGTTGTCAATGGGATTTACTAAAATAAATTTTGAATATCCGGAAGATATCCTATCATCAACGTGATATAATCTTAATCTACGAACAGTATCAAATCTTACAGCAACGCACTATAACCGGTTTTAAGTGTGGTGGTATACATTAGGCTCTCTATAATCTGTTAACCGTTTTCATTCAAAAATGTAGATTATCGATAACATTCAGCCTTGCCTTATGTTCAAGAATGACAGAATTCTTTACAAATTTAGAAAAATAAATCCGTATACGTCCATGCCAAAAATTCTATACATGCTATCTCCCAAAATCGTGTTGCACATTTCCTACAGTAAACTTCCTTCCGGTAGGGAAGCAACCAATTATACAATTGACCTTTAAAAGGAAATGTTTAATTCTGCCTCGTAAAATTTAAGAGGACAGATTGTAATTGTAATTTTTCTATTTCAAAGTAGATGAAGATTAAATTTTTATATGAGTGAAACATCTGGTTACGTAATCAAAACAGTGGCGTCATGCTGTCTGTTTTCTCGTCAGATTTGTATCTTGACACGAACTAAAATAATTAAAATGTGACGTCAGTATATCAGCATCATTGCATTTATCATCCTGGCAATTGAAAAGAGTCAAAACTTAATCAGAATTGTATGTATATACGTAAATGATCTTTTCTCGCGAATCGACGCACCCATTAGTATTGCATTGGCTTGCAGCCGCCTCCTCGTCCTTAATAAACCGTGAAACAATTCTAATTACGAGCTGACTGTAATGTGACTACGGCGCATGAACCGTGATGGAGGGCGGAATCGGTTTATTAGCATGCCACTTCCGGTACAAGTTTCAAGATACACCGAGCACCGGATTTCTGCCTTCCACTTCGACAGCACGCTTAACTGCCTTTAAATATCAAGAATTTCAATTCAATCTTCTTTTGACACACTTATTTACTTCTTCAAAAAGAGTTGCACGCAATACAAATTGTTAAATGCAATTTAATTGTTATACAGTTCTGTCATTGTTTATATTTATGTTATTTTCTTGGAGCCACAGGAAAAATTAAATTGCAATATTGCAGGAGATATTTACTCCATTTACAGGGTAAATATTGCCTGTAACAAAAAGTACTCTCGAGTGAGTAAATAATACTCTGAAAAAATTGAAATTTACCCATCATTCTTTCTGTGATGAGGTGGAATATAAATTTAGCACGCTTATTTTGATATTCTTTTTAATTCAACTTGATTTCGATCAATTTAAAGGAAATTTGACGATTTTTAAGTAATTTTTGAGTAATTCAAAAGATTCTTAAGAATTTAAAAAGATTTCGTAGATATTTAATGGATTTCAGGAATTCTAAATTTTTTTAAATTTTGAGGATTTTTAAAAGGTTTCTCAGAATTTTATAAGATTTCAACGAATTTAAGCGATTTTTAATGTTTTTCGTGAAATTTTAAGAGATTTTAAACGGTTAGTATGAGTTTTAAGGGGTTTGAAGGAATTTTAAATGTTGTCTTAGAATATCAAGGAATTTTAAGATATTTTAAAAGATTTTTAAGAATTGCGAGGGATTTTATGGAATTTTGATGAAATTTCTAATAGTTTTTAAAGGATTTTAAAAGTTCCAGTAAAATTTCAAGAATTTTCTCGGAATTTTAAGAGATTTTAAAATTTGTCAGGGAATTTTATGAAAGGATTTCATAAGATTTTTATGAATTGCAAGGAGTTTCTAAGTATTTTAAGGAAATTTTTGGATTTTTGAAATATTTGTAGGAATACATACTCGGAAAAAATTAAAATAATTGCAAACATACGTTTCTTTGCTAGTCTTAAAATTTTACAAAAAAACTTCGAAATCCTTAAAGATTTATTAACATTTATTAAAATTCTTAAAAACGTCTTGAAATTCGTTAAAATTTATGAAAATATCTCAAAATTCTAAGAATCCTCAAAAAAATTCCATGAAACCCTGTTAAAAATTCTACAAAATTTAAAAAAAATCTCTTATAATCCCTAAAAATTCGACGATAACTTTCCTAGAAACCTTTGGAAATTTTATAAAATTCTATGCTAATATTCCCTTCATATACGTACTTTAAAATCTTTAAAATTTATTCAAACTATTAGAAATCTCATTAAATTCTGTGCAATCCTTTAAAATTACACAAAATCATTTAAAATCCATTAAAATTCTTTTATAAATCTCAAAATTGCATGGATTTCTTTAAAATCTCATGAAATATCCGGAAATCCCTTAAAATTCTACGAAATCTTAATAAAATCCTAAAAATATTTTGATATCACTTAAAAATCGTCAAATTTTCCTTAAATTGCTTGAAACCTCTTGAAATTCCTCTCTAAACATGTCTCGAATATCTCGTATGTATTATAGTTTTAAATCTGATGGACTTTGGGATGATATGAAGTTGCTAGTTTATTAAAGCTATAGTCGAAATATTATTAAAAAAAAAAAAAATATTTGAGACATAAAAAAATTTATCTTCTGCAAGAGTAAAAAAAAATGTCTTTCCTGTAATAGAATTTCCAAAAAAAAATAATTGAAAAAAAGAAAACTACCCCTTTACTTAACTTAGATACCTCTTAAGTGACATATCAACTCTATTTTCACCTCACTCCCATAAATCCATCAAATTTTCATTCCATTCGCGTCTAGTTTCAACTTTGGCACGTACCAAGTAGGAGGCGAGGAGAAAAAAAAATAGTACGATACAGCAGCGTGCGTTCGTGGCAATGCGACGGCGGCATAGGGCGGGGAGTTAGGGGGGTGGACAGATGTTTGGTCCATAGAATGAGGGCTCAGTCCTACATGGGGTGTCGTGGTAGGAACTACCCCTCGTCAATCGTGGCCTCGCAATGCTCTTATGATTTTCGACGTAGGGTCTCCGCCAGGGCACGTACTATAAACTACTACAATGCCTAGACGATTTAACCGTGACTTGTGTGTATGGAGCTTAAACTCCACGTGACTAGGCACGCGCAGAATATTTTTTCTTTGATCGATCTTCGATTTAAGTGTAAACGGCAATTGCATTTGATTTGCTGCATCGCGGCGCAGATTTACTCATCAGAGATGATCCTCAGAACGGATTAATATCGATGATGATGATGACGCGGAAGTGATTGTGAGATCGTGATTCATGTGAGAAGTGAAGAATTGTATGTGTGTCTTGTGCTATAGTTTTACTCAATGGTTTTACTATATGGTTTTACTCTATGGTGAAGGAGGGTCTTCTATTAAAAAATTAGGTAAATTGATCGTTATGCTGTATTTTTAAAAGTTTTAATAAGAGATTGAGTTTCAGAATAAAAATTTCCTATTTTGTGGTGCATAAATACCAAATGAGAAACAGTTTTTTCTGTTTAATGTTTCCTGTCTTTCTGCGGAATATGAGGAAACATTTTATAATTGCATGAGTATTTAAAGTTCCAAGCTAAATGAATTTATCCTTTAAAAGAAACCAACAATCGCTAGTCGAGCAAGGAAAGTCGAACAGTAATTAATTTCCTGAGTATAGAGGGAAAATCGTATAATTGTTCCCGACAAGATTTAGTAATGTTTATATATGTAACAAGATGTCTTTATATATCTACTCTTGTATAGGAAGTATTGGAGACTTTCTTGCATTACGAGGAAACGAGTCCGAAATCGATCATATGGATGCATGCATATGCGTGGATTGTGTAAAGGTATACACGGACAACCTACACATAACACTTTCCATTTCGTTGTTAAACGACTTATCGGCGACAAATATGTCCCTGGATATTTAACATTAATTAACGTCAAGTCACATCTTCTTCCGGCTTTCAAGTGTTACATAAACTTAAATCACCTTCAATATGCCGTGTAATCCCTCAAGTTAAAAAAGGGAAATCTCAATTACTCTTTACCATAAGCAAGACTTATTATGCTTTCGCTTTCTATAAGGTCATTTCCTTCCTATTTTTCTCTTGATTCTTTGATGAGTAAAGTTCCGTTTAAACTAATTTAAATGTTTTAACTTCGTTTAAACATTTTTTTTTTATAGTAACTATGTAAAAAGGTTAATTAATCTGACTTTATACACGATTGTTCTTCTCTTCTCTGTGCGAACAACCAATATTGGAGGTTCATTGAACGATAATTGTTTCAAAGATAGCGCCGTGAAGAAAAAATCTGAATAAGAGGACGCAGGCGAATTATTAATTAAAGTAGGTCAGGGGATATTAAGATAAATGGGCTACAGAGACTGTCTGTTGTTTGTCGTCTGCCCGAGCTATGAGAGGGATAAAGTATTAGAAAAAAACCATAGAGCTTAGGCACTTGTAAATTTAAAAGGTTCTTTGTACTTTGAGCTCCGTTCGCTTCTTGGAATCCATAAAGTAATTTTTTAGATAGACTTTTTACCGTTTCTTCATAAATGCAGAATTTAATAGGGTTTGACGAAATTGATGAAGAAAAATTACCAGCTGTTTAAAAATGACGTCAACCAATCGCATGTTCTTACCATTCCTGAAATTTTTGAAACTGAACAATTTCACGTTCTAAACGTATATTATAGAAGTATCTACGTTCATTTATGGTACAAGTGGAATTTCAAAATTGTACTTTTACAAAACGAATCACTTTAAATTGGAAATTTTTAAAACTGAAATATCTATATTGTTGCTAAAGAAGTAGTTTTTATTTATTCTCATCATAACAGATGAAAAGGCGAATTTTTAATAAAAAATATGTAAAAAAATGGGTGTCAAAAATTAAAACAGATTTAAATAAACAGAAAAAAGTTACAAGAAAGTTTGGCTAAAAGCAAAAAAAAAATCTTGACCTTTAATCGCAGTCAGTAAAATTTAAATTAAGAATTTGGAAGAATTATTCTAGAAGAATTCAAGTTAAATTGAAGAGAATTCAAAACAATTCGTAAAGTTTTCCAATAGCTTAGCAATTGTTTAAAAATTTATTGAATTTTTTATAAACAAATAATTGAGTGAAAATGGATTGATGGGGATTGAAAGTGATTCATCAATTATTGATTCGCACTAAATATGAATGAATTCTAGTCAGAAATCGGTTTTTACCTAAATTCATGAAGGACAATAAATAATTTGTTATTTTATAAATAATTGGCCATATCAGGTATTTATGATGAAATAAATAAAGTTTTTTCTCCTAAATCCGACAAAAGTTCTAGAGAAATGTCACTCACTTATCAGATTTAGTCATTCAGTAACAATTTATGCTTGTTTAAACAAATTTAATAAACAAATGTACAATTTAGCTATTTTTAATGGTAGAAATTTGGTTTTAGCAACGCAATGAACTGTAAATGACTAATTTTCTAACCTCTAGGGAGCAATAATTTTCACAATTTTATCAATCAACTATTTTAATTGTTAAAAACAATTAACATTGGCATCTTGGGCATTTTTTTCCTAAAGTTATAACTAAAAACTGAAAGTTAACTGGGAATATACACTCAGAGAAAAAGTTGAGTTGATTCAATAAAACAGTTTGTTTAACCTAGTTTGTTTGTTACAACTAGAAAATTTGGTCAACGCAACTAAACATTTGGTTCCTTTGAAGAAACACAACAATTTCATATGATCAATTCAAAGTAATTATTTGTTTGAGCATGTTTGGTTGATTCAACCAAAATAAACGAGTTGAACAAAACATATTATTTATTAGAAAATTATTTTGGTTAGTGTAAAAAAAATAATTTGGTTGATTCAACCAAATAATTTCATTAACTAGCTACAAAAAACCGACATTACCGACGCGAAGCGTACTATCAACCAAACTTTATTAACCAAAAAATTTGGTTAAATCAACCAAACTTTTTTCTGAGTGTAAAGTATGCCAAAAAGAGCTTTGAAGCACTAAAATTAAAGATTCCTCTATATGAGGAAGCAATTGCATTGTGATGTTTCTTTTCAGAAGCAATCTTTATAAAAATTTAGATTCGTTTATCTTATATAGGTCTGTCTTTAGTTGAGAGACAAATTCGTGCAAGTTTTTATGCTCTGGAAATAAAATACGAGCTCCGTGTGATGCATAGTGTGCCGGATTTAGGGTAATGTACACAAACCAGGGTAACATATCTGAACTCGATTTTCAGTCCAAGTGCATTCTTTACACCCGAGAATTTCTGGAGAACAGGCGGTTTGCAAACTCACACGTCACATGACTCTGCTGTAAGCCGTGCGACGAATAAACGAATGCTTGAACACTTGCCAAGATCTCAATGCAAGTGCGCCGGTGGCTTTGAGTTTGACGCTTATTTAAACGATTTTCAAGAAGACCTCAAAACATACGAGATTCATATTCTAGCCTGAATTTTAACCTCACAGCATGCACATTTTATTTCCATTTCCATATTCAAAGAGCATGAAAATTTAACAGAAAAGTAATAAAATAAAATTCCTTCAAAAATATTCTACGTAAAAAAAAATCTCTTAAAATTTGCTAAAATATTTTGAAATTCTAAGAGAATATTTTAAATACCTTAAAATTCCATGAAATTATTTAAAATCTCATAAAATCACTTAAAAAATGTCAAAATATCTTAAAATTCTTACAAGTTACACAAATACTTTAAAATTCTTTGAATTCCCTACTTTCTTAAAAATATCCTAAAATTTTATAAAATTCCAAAAAATTCTTTAAGTATCAGTTTAAAATTATCCAAGTGCCTAACATTTAAACTCCCCGAAACTTTTGTTCAAAATTTATTTCTAAAACTTTTTTTCAAAATTTATTTTTAAAACTTTTTTTCAAAATTTTTCTTAAAAAATTTTATTCCAAATTTTCAACAAATTGAAAATAAATTTTAATCCAAGTCAGTCATACCTTATGGGAATTATACGTAACAGTTATGCATGGAGTTTGTCACACCCCAATGAAACCTCGGAAAATACCTTTAAAGTCCTCAAAATAAGTTAACATCCCGTTAAATATTCCTTGATACTCTTTCATTTTCCATAAACCTCTTAAAATTACACAAAATTCCATGAAACTTCGTTAAATTAGTGAAAATTCTTGAAAATCCAATATTATCTCACCAAATCATATAAAATTCCTGGAAATAAATGTGCTTAAAATTACTTAATATCTCATTAAGTATCTTGAAGTCGCTTAAATTACTCAGAAGCTCCCAAAATATCATCAAATCCCATAAAACTAAAAGTCCCATGAAATCTTATGAAATCCCATTAGATTTCTGAAAATCAAATAAAATCTCACCAAACCTTATAATATTTCTGTATATAAATGTCCATAAATTTCAAAATCCCATAAAATCTTCGATATTCCTTGTTGTTCCATAAAATGCCTTGAAATTTCACAAATTATCGTTATAACTCAAAAAACTACTTAAAATCCTATGAAACCTTTGAAATTCCTTTAAATTTTGCAAAATCAATTGATATTTCTTAAAATTACTCAAAATCCTATGAAGTTTCATTGTACCTCTTAAAAATACTCAAAATTTCATGGAATTTCGTTAAAATATTTAAATTTCTTGAATATCCAATATAATCTCACCAAATCCTTTGAGATTTCTGGAAATAAATGTCCTTAAAATTACTTAATATCTCGTAAAATATCTGAAAGTAGCTTAAGATTACTTACTCTCTAAATCTGAATTAGTGAAAAAGAGGTCACTAATTTACTTTAGTGACAATTTTTACTAATTATTAGTTGTATTTCACTATTTCAAGTCACAGTTTTCAACTTTTCACTAAAGTTTCAGTCAAAACTGACTAACAATTAGTAGGATTTTTCACTAAAGTAAATTAGTGACCTCATTTTCACTAAATGCTTAAAAATCTCCTAAAACTTTCTGAAATTACTGAAAATTGCACAAAATATATATTCAAATCCCTAAAAATTATTTTATAATCCCATAAAATCTCATAATTCTAATGGTGTAACAATAATAAATATACGAATATATTATTAAATATTAATATATTACGATATAAAAAAAAACACAGGGAAATTTACTGTTTATTAATTTCTCAAATAATTTTCACTAGCCATAGGTATATATTTGCAAGTATTTTTTGCTTCACTGATAATTTATTTTTATCACTTTAAATTTTGTTCTATCTCTATTATAACCTTTTTATTAGTAAAGGTTTTGACAATATGAAAATAGTCTGAAGATAGTTTTCAAATTTGATACATTCGCACAAATTTGCACAATTTTCAAAGGAACCAATCAGGTTTTCGACAACAATGTGTTCGATATATTAGTAACATCTCTTTTTTAAGATAGGAATAAAATATGCAAAATATTAATCATCTTTTAAAAAAAATCACTAAACTGCACTGTCGCATATACCAGAATAGATTTTATTTCTTGTAATTTTCTTTTCTAACTTAATTCCACGTGAAATATCCAATCGGACCAGACAAACCAGTCTCCGCATTTTATCTTTCTAAAAATACTTTCTTCCACTAAATAAAAATACCAAAACGTAATTCGGTGATAAAAACTCACAGTGAAGGGCAACCGCTTTCATGAAACCATAAAAAGAGGACCACGACTCTTATTTAGACAATAGCTATTGCTTGTATTTCTTTACGACGTCGGCCTTTTCGACAAGTTATCACCACCAAACTGTGCTGTATAGTAAAACGCGAGGGTGTAAAATCGGTTTAAATCTTTACTCTTGATTTACGAATAATGTGTTCCTAAATCATCTCAGGGTTGCTGGTCACTTATACATATTATTATTTGTTGCTTGTTACACGCAGTGACCTCGAAATTCTGCACTTACGTCGGTTTACGATAATTAGTATCGGAAAGATATTATCATGTTCGTAAAACGTTTTTCAAACTTTATTTTCTTCTTACTCTCTCAATTATAAATTTTTCTAAATTATTTTTTCGGTTAAAGAAAATTAATTATTTTCACTTCATGTCGTGTCCATTGTCAGCAAATCATACTTTACAACATAATAAATGTATCAATATTAGGTCATCACCATAACTTCATCACTTTTCAATAAAATAGATTAATCTTATAGGAAAACCAATTTAAAATTCAGAAAAACTGCGTTTTATTTGTTTTTATTGCGTTTTACTTCGCAATACAAGTTGGCAAATAAAAGTCCCATCTTTATTTTCCTTATATCTTCAAAGTATGAGAATTAAAAACTAGCTGTGAAGTTGTATCAACTTTTGTGTTCATTCAATGAGCACTTTGCTTCCTCATAGAGGAAGCATTAAGCTTCGATATTACTTGTTTCCATTTTTTTTTCTATTGGATTGTATTCATTTTTTAAAATTAATGAAGCATAACTTTTTTATTTTTTAATGAAATACATTAATCATAAATAGGTCAATCGATTCGTCTCGACATATGGAATCTTTTTTCTCCTGACATCTGCTTTGAATTTTGAATATTTGAGAATTTATAGTTGAAAAATCAATTTTTCAAAATTATAAATAATCATAACTTCCTTAATTTTCAGTTAAATGCGTGAATCATACAGGTCGATCGATTCGTCTTAACACAAGGAATCTTTAATTTCCTTACACGAGCTTTGAATATTGATTATTTGAGAAGTTATAATCGAAAATAAATTTTAAAAAAATTTTTTAAATACATAAAACTTGTAAAATTAAATATTTTGTTAAACCCTTGTGATAGAATCAAGGTTTTATAGAGTGGAATAAGTGTGTCAAATTTCATCAATTTCTATACACACGTTCTAGAGATATGGTGGGAAAAAAAGGACACACACAAATACACACAAATGCGGAAAATTTTTCAGGACCTTTTTTGCAACACCCACCTCTAAAGTTGCACTTTATGTGCCCGTAAGTTATGTGTAAAGTAGGTCTTTAAAGCTCAGTAACGTCATCGTAGATAATGTACTTTCTTTACGTACGCAGACATCACAGGTGTGTGGAAAGTATATATACCTTTTACACACAGGTGACAATTTTACACATTTTTCGCAAATTGGTGACTTTAATCACAACCAGATAACTCTGGTAGGCAAATGCTGCAAACTTCACACTCGTAATAATCACCTGTTTTACGCACTTGTATCGTAAATTACTATTTTTGGAAAGTGGATTTAGTCACCACTACAATCCTCTATGAGGAAACAAAATTATAGTTGAAGAATAAACTTTTCAAAATTAAAAATAGCAAACTTTCTTATTTTTCAATTAAGTGTATTAATTCTATGTCAGTTAATTAAGATTGGTCTCGACACAAGGAATCTTTAATTCTTCTCCCTACATAAGTTTTGAATTTTGATTATTTGTGAATTAATAGTCAAAAAATAAATTTTTCAAAAATGATAAAAGTAGAATAAAATTTTGAAATATATTTAAAAAAAAAAACGTTTTTTGGAAGCTGGATTTTGTCACCATTACAAAGCATTCTCTATGAGGAAGCAAAGTAATTATTCATAAAACTTGAGTGATATTAAATTACTTTATCACCACAAAATCTGGATTAGTACTTGATAAGATGACGGTGCTCAAATGAGTCACCCTCTTGTGTGAAGGGAAGTGCACAGGGTAGCAACCCTTAAGTCCAGACAAAATCGATAATAGAACAGTCCAATAATAGCCCGGCCAAGTCAATAGACTTCCTTACACTCCAGTTTATTGTTACTGAAAGGAAACAAAAAAAAAAACAACCCCCTTAGAGATCGAGTTTTCAATCCACTCAACCTACAGCTTCTCGAATTTCCACTCAAATTCAAAGAATCCAGATCAGCTTCCAAAGCCTGCACTTCAAGGTACCTAAATAAAAATATCTTATATTTTTTGGCTTTCTTGGGACTCTTTTTGGACACTAGTAAAAATTTTTGGACTCCTTTATATTTTTTAAAAACCTCCAACTTCTTAAATCGCAAAATAAAAAACAAATCAAATGCATCATAATTTTGGGCTTTTTTGGGCCTTTGAATCACATAAACGAAATTTATCAAAAAACAACCCTTAGTTTTAAAAAATCAACCCTTACAAAGAAAGTTTAATATTTTTTTTCTTTTAAACCACACAATATTTCTAACTTCTGGGCTTCATTCCTTGATATTAAAAACTACCCACTTTTATCACCCAAATCTGACTGATGAAAATAAATAATATTATGCAATTGTTTGCAAAGTCTAAAAAGTCTCTGACTTTTGGGTTCCTCATAAATACCACCTCTGATTTTTTGGCTCTATCCCTTCATTCCAAAAACTACCCCCTTAATGCTACACAGATATGGTTTTGTTGAAAAATTATTTTTTTCAACTTTTTGTAAAGTCAAACGAATCTCTGATTTTTAGATTCCTCAAATATACCCACTATGATTTTTTGGCTCCATCCCTTCGTGCCAAGAACTAACCCCTTCATGCCAAAAAGATTTTTGAGAAGAGACCCTTTAGACTTTTCAAACAATTACATAAGATTATTTTTCATTAAAGTAATATTAGCGTGACAAAAGGTGGGTAGTTTTTCGCATCAAGGGATGAAACCCAAAAGTTAATCTTAGGATATTCGTAGTGCGCGAGTAAAATTGAGAAATATAGGGTTGTTTATTTTTTAAAATATTAAATTTTTTCTGTAAAGGTTGATTTTTGATAACTTTCGTTTAGGGGATTCAAGAGCCTAAAAAATCTCGGAATTACTGTGTGCTTTAATTTTCGAAAAATTGCATTTCTGTAATTGGGGTTGATTTTGAAACTTAAGGATTTTTTTGAGTATTTATTTTTGCGGAATTGAGGAGTCTGAAAAAGTCCAAAAATGCTGTGTACTTTAATGTTTTAAAAAATGAACTTCTGTAATTGGGGCTCATTTTGGAAGTCAAGGGTTATTTTTGAAGTGCTAGCTTACATAGATCGATTTTTGGAAAAATTTAAAGGAGTCCAAAATTTTTACTGGTGCCCAAAAAAAGCCCTTAAAATTATGCGATACATATTGAAAATACATAAATTCGATTGTGGAGATGCTGGCTTAATAGATCTCCTAAAGTTCACTTTAGTTTTATACGCTGCTTCTCGCTATGACCTCGTTTAGCTTAAAGTATATATAATAAGTAGACGAAAGTATTACCAAGAGTGTCGAATGTCAATTTAAGGTTGGATGAAAATGTTAGCATCACCTACATAATGTGATCATGAAACCGACCTTTCTCTCCCCTTCAACAACTCAATCGTTGGTCTGGTTGATTTAATTAATGAAATTCGAGTAAGGAGGGTAGGTATCCGATGTTAACTTACCCCAAACTGAGGATTTTATGTGTGAGTTTAAAGGGCTTTAGTATCCGCATTGGATAGTCTTCATTAGAAAAAGACGAGTAGTGGTAATTTGGTTAAATTGTCTGACATACGTTCAGTTTAGAAAATTAATTTCTAATATATTCTCATTATTTTTTAAATTATATAATCATAATTTTCCAAAGACGAAAAATTACAAAAGCCAAAATATTCAATCTACCAAAAAAATTAAGGATACACCTTAAAAGAAGTTATAATTGTTTTGCTTTCATCGAAATCTTTTCAATTAACTTTTACAATTAATAAACATCAGTTTCAAGACAAATAACCTCGATTTAATCGCTTGAAATTATTTTACAACACCCTGAATATCCAATTACTTATTTACGCGTTGTAACATAGTAGTTATAGCGATTGAAACAGTGTAGAAAGATTGAAGACTTAAGATCTCAAGAAAACCGATACTTGGCTTGATTTACACTACTCTCTAAATGTCTGTCATGTTTATCTCGAGGGTAAAAACGTTATTTTTTATTTAATTGTAGGCTCGATGGTATACGTAGTAAATCCGTCTAATGGTTGATTGGACTATTTTATTTGGTGTAAGGAGTGATATATCCAGGTTTTCTATATTGATAGCCTTGTAAAGTACTGACTCCGAGACCTGAAGTATATGTATGTATTATTAGTATCGTGAGCATGATCTACATAAAGTGAGGTAAACGTCCTTATGGACATGTAAACGCTTGAAGAGGAAAAATTAATTTTAAAAAATCTGTTCGCTGAGCGGGTACATTATTCTCATTCAGTGTTTGTGGTAACGCATTTCTTGTAACGCGTTACTGGAAAATGTATGTTCCAGAAATTTTCAACGTTCAAATTAAATATTTGTTCTATTTTATCTCGAGAATTTTGTGAAATATAAAGGATTTTAAGAATGGACAAATTCTTAGTAATTTTAAGAGATTATAAATCGTTTCACGGAATTTTAAAGGATTTTAAAGGGCTTTTAAAGTTTTTCGTGAAATTATAATTGCACGAAAAAAATATATATAAAGAATTTTAAGAAGCTTGTAAAAATTTTGAGAAATTTCGACATTATTAAAATGATTTTAAGGAATTTTAATATTCCTCGTAGAATTTTAAAAAAATTGCAAAAGTTATTTTTAATTTTAAAAAGATTTTGTGAAATTGTAAAGATATTCATGGAATTTTAAGAGATTTTAAAGAATTTATGACATTTTTTGGAACTTAAATATTAAATGGTGGAATTTTAAGGAATTTAAAAATGTTTTTAGGAATTGAAAAAGATTTTATCGAATTTTTAGAGGGATTTCAAGAAGTTTCTAATAATTTTAAGATATTTTGACGCATTTTAAGGAATTTTGAAATATTTAAGGGATTTTTAAACGATATAAGATGTTTCTAGGAATTGCAAGAAATTTCAAGGAGTTTTAATAGATTTCCAAGATTGTCCTATATTTGAGAGATTTTTACGAATTCTGAGAAATTTATTAATATCTTTTTCAAATATTTTTAAATCTGTAAAATATTTCTAAAATAACTTTAAATCTCTGGAAAGCCTTGGGAAAAAAACCTTTTGAAATTTCGTCAAAAGCCATCAAATTTGTTTGAGACAATTCAGACAACCGACCTTTTTTCAAATCACTCTATCTTTCACAATCTTTTTTATATTATTTGAAACATTTAAAAATTTTTTTTAATTTTTTTGAAATTTTTTTATATTTCCGAAGTAAAAAAATTTTAACCCAAGAAATTGGGGTTATTTTGGTGAATTTTTGCATTTAATATAAACAAAGAACAACCTGAAAAAACTATCTTTGAACCAAAGAAATTCTAGTATTGATATACAGCCAAAGAAACATTTTTGTTTGATTTAAAGAAATATTTCTTTAATTTTAACAGAAAATTTCTTTCAATTAAAGAAATATTTCGTTGCTTCAAAGCAAAAATTTTAAATTTCAAAAAAAATTTCAAATATATGTATATTTGATTGCTTCAAATGAATTTGAATTTATATTTTATATTTATTATTATATTATATTTTTATTTATATATAAATAAAAATTATGTATAATTATAAGAATAAAAATAAAAAGTTAATATTAATTTAATTTTTTTCGAATTTAATTATTATTCATAACTACAGATGGTTGTGAATACAACGGCATCCCATCCGAATAAAACCGAGTCAAGCATCGCTTAACTCCGGTGATCGAATAAAGAGCCTTAAACTATTCCACACGTCCAACCGGACATCAAGTTTTATTCAATTTAAGTTTAAATCATTTATAATTTATTGCAGAATGAAAATCGAAAAGCTTTCAATAAAATAATTTGAAAGCATCTGGAAATATTTTTTTAAACTATTAAAATGTTTTATAATATTATGAAACTTTTAAAAAACTTTTTTAAATCTCATACAATTTTTTAATTAATTTTTAACTACATGATTTACTACACTAATTTAGCATATATTTTACTACCTTAGTTGATTTATGTGATGAAAATTAAATTCAAAATAAAACTAAATTTTTTAATATAAATCTGACACACACACACGCACACACACACACACATTCGTAAAAACATTTTTTTCGGGTTCAGGGGTTCACAATACGTAGACATTTGGCAAAACCAGGGGTGAGTGGGGGGGAGGGTCAAACTTTACAGAAGTATAATATATTCTCCGACGATGAGCACGGAGAAAAATGGAAGATAGCGGTTTAGTAACCTTTACACAAATTCAGTAAACAAAACTTTTATAATAAGACAGAGTCCAAAACTACAGTAATCATTCCTAAACTGTTTAGGAATGATTACTGTACTTTTGAACTCTGTCTTATAGTAAAAGATTTGTTTACTGAATTTGTGTAAAGGTAACTAAACTGCTAACTTCCATTTTTCTCCATGAGGATGTAAAAAGAAGTAGAAGAAGTAAAAGTGAGCTATTCAGTAAAGCACATTTCTCCACGATCACGATAGCAAATAAAACTAACAAAGCGTCAATACCTTGAAATTATCACTTTTTGTCTGGTTTCAATTCTGCGATGAAATGTAGGTCAATTGTGAAGAATAGTTGGTCTAACTATTGCTCACTAAAAATTTTAATTGGTTTCATCGCTTCGGGAAAGCCGTAGTGTCAATACTTATTAAATTTCTAATTGATGATTTGACGATTTCTACTTCAACCCGCAGTAGCTGAACAAATTGCGATTAATATTAGACTTGTGGTAAGTGGGTAATCGGTGGTTTAGCGGAGAATTTCCTTTCTTCAGAAAATGGATTACATGCAATGTTGTTATTAATCTTTATCAAGAATACGACTAATGATCTTTATTGGTTTATTTAATTATATTATTATAGTTACAGGGAATTTAAGCATTCATCGTAAAGTATGATTAATTATACAACGAAGTAATTTCTCAGCGAGCTTTTGCAAATTAATCAATTATAGAAATTATCTCTGCTAGAATTATATAAGCTCCCATTTACAAAACAATTTCAAGTATAGTGATTGGAGTGTTTGATTTCCTTTGACCTACATCGCTAATTTTATCCAACAATTGTTCGAAATGATAGAACCATCTCTGGTTTTAGCATTTAAAAATTTTTGTCTTTATCCAGTATCTCACATTCCGAGCATAATATATCGCAAATCGCATCTCGCTTAGAGTTTTATTAGTTGGGACGATTAATTTTAATCTATGTTACGCACATAGGCCGCAAGAGTTGTTAACTCACTTCCATATTGCTTTAATACGAAATATGAACAGGAATCTCGATATAACATAAGCGAAGAAGCAGCATGATGTCGACTAGTCTACTATATGTACACGCAGCTAATCTTCACAGTAAGGAAAGCGCCTAGAATCGGAACAGACATCTCCAAGATCGATTAATTCATTTCATTCATTTTATTCATTACACTAGCAATTATGATCCGCGCGCTCTCCGCGCGATTAATTTCTCGATTTTGCTCACCTTTTGCTAGTAGAAAAAATAATTTTGAATTTTGAATTCTTCAAATATAAAATTTTCCTAATTCTTTATCTAATTTCAAAAATCTCCATAAGTCTTATTAAATTCCTTAAAATGCCTTTATTATCCACCAACATTTGGTGAAATTCCTTTAATTTTCGTATATTCACTTGATATTCCTTAACATTATACACCTATACAAAAGACGACTGAAATTTTGTAAAACCCTCTGAAATCCTTATAAATCCTTAAAATTACTAAATATCCCATAAAATATCGTAACTAGCTGTAAAGTTGTACAGGGGCGACGCAGCCCATTTTTTCCATGTATGGATTTACGATATAACATCGGTGAAGGGGGGGGGGGGTCAACCAAAATTTTTTCTTTTCTTTTTGTTGTCCTTTTCCACCATTTCTAAATATAAATTCCAGACAGTTTTTCATGTATGGAATTTCCATACATGAAAATTTCCATGTATAGATTTATTCATGGCATCCATACTGTCTGCGCCCTCCCTGAAGTTGTATCAACTTTTGTACTCATTCAATGAGCACTTTGCTTCCTGTAAGCAAATATGATTAGCTTCCTCATAGAGGAAGCATTAAATATTCTTTAAATCAGCATTAAATTTTCAATTAAATGAATTAATCTTACAGGTCAATCGATTCGTCTCGACATAAAGAATATTCAATTTCCTTACGTCAACTCAAAATTTTGATTATTTCAGAAGTTATATTCAAAAAATTCATTTTCGAAATTTTTAATAAAGCATAATTTTCTTATTTTTCAATGAAATGAATTAATCTTATAGATCAATCGATTCGTCTAGACTCAAAGAATCTTCATTTTTTTACATCAGCTTTAAATATAAATTATTTCAGAAATTATAGTCGAAAAATTATTTTTTTTTAAATACAATTAACTATAACTTTCTTATTTTTCAATTAAATGAATTAATCTTACATAGAGCGAAAAATTAACTTTCAAAATTATAAATAAACATAACTTCCTCATTTTTTAATAAAATGCATTAATCATATAGGTCAATCGATTCGTCTCGATGAAAGGAATCTTCATTTCCCTTACACTAGCTTTAAATTTTCAATATTTGAGAAGTTATAATGGAAAAATGAATTTTACGAAAAATATAAAAGTATATAAAACTTGTAAATATTAAATATTTTGTTAAACCCTTCTAAGAAATTCAACTAGGTATATAGTGGACTAACTATGCAAAATTTCATCACTTTATCTCTACGCGTTTTCAAGAAATTGCTGGAAACTGGATTTTGTCACCATTACAAAGCTTTCTCTATGAGGAAGCAAAATCACTTAAAATTCTTAAAAATCCCATGAAATGTCATGAAATCTCTTAAAATTCTTAAAATCTTAAAATGTCTTTCACATATTTCAAAAATCTGGTGAAATTCCTTTAAATTTCGCAAAATCGATTAATATATCTTAAAATTACTCAAAATCCCATAAAATCTTTGATATTCCTTATTGTTCTATAAAATTACTTCAAATTCCACAATCTATCGTTATAACTCAAAAAAACTACTTAACCCATTAACGTCCAGCCGGACACATTTTGTACACCTCTCTTCCCGCGCTCACAGCTATTGTATTTCGAGCAAAAAAAAATCTAAAAAAATGTATACTTATAGTTTGAAGTGTGCTCTTTCCGGTGGTATCACTCAAATTATTGAAAAAAATTTGTTTTTGTTCGAAAAATGCAGTTTGAAACAAAAAAAAAAACATGATTTTCGAAGGAATTTTTTTTTTAAATCGAGTTTTCAAAGATTTACAGGATTAGAATCATCTTGGAACCGGTCTAGATCATGAACGCGATATTAACCCACGAATACACCTGAATTTTTACAAAACGATTCGAGCGATTTTTGCAATTTATCAAAAATTGGCAATTTGCAAAATGAAAAAATCACTTGAATCGTTTTGAAAAAATTCTGGTGTATTCTTTGGCTAATACTAAATAATTCTTGTTCTTAGTCATTTTCTCGTAAAGTGCTTCGTTTCTGAGAAAAAAATTCATGAATTTTCTGGCAAAAATTTTGCAATTTGGGCGCCATTTTGAAGTTTCTTATTGTTCAAAATGACTTCACAACCTCATATTCTTTAAATTCAGACATCGCGCGTCCACGATCTAGATCGGTTCCAAGATGATTCCAAGCCTGTAAATCTTTGAAAACTCGATTTAAAAAAAAAATTCCTTCGAAAATCATGTTTTTTTTTTTTGTTTCAAACTGCATTTTTCGAACAAAAACAAATTTTTTTCAATAATTTGAGTGATACCACCGGAAATAACACACTTCAAACTATAAGTATACATTTTTTTAGATTTTTTTTTGCTCGAAATGCAATAGCTGTGAGCGCGGGAAGAGAGGTGTACAAAATGTGTCCGGCTGGACGTTAATGGGTTAAAGTCCTAAGAAATCTTACGAAATCCCTTGAAATCCCTGAAAATCCAATAAAATCTCGTAAATGCCTTAAAATCCCTTGAGTCGTTAAAATAACTTAATATCCTATGAAATATCGGTGAATCTCTGAAAATTATATAAAATTTTAATGCAATTTTGTAAAATCCTTTTAAATTCTTTAACAATATTCAAGATTCCATAAACTCTCATTAAATCTTTTAAAATTCCTTAAAATTTAATGAAATTTCGTAAAATGCTTAAAAATCTCCTAAAACTTTCTTAACTTACTTAAAATTCCACAAAATATATAGTCAAATCGTTAATACTATTTTATAATTCTCTAAAATCATATATAATTCTGATGGTAACTGATCTGTAAATACACGAATAGATATATTATTAAATATTAATATATTACTATATAAAAAAAAACGCAAGAAAATTTACTGTTTAATATCTCAAATAATGTTCACTAACCTTTGGTATATATTTTGAAATATTATTTTGCTTCAAAATAATTATATTTATCACTTTAAATTATTTTCTATCTTTATATAACCTTTTTACTATATTGATCGTTTTGACAACGAAAATATAGTTTTCAAATTCGGTACATTCACAAAAATTGCGCAATTTTCAAAGGAACCAATCAGGTTTTCGACAACAATATGTTCGATATATATTGGTAACATCTCTTTTATAAGGTAGGATATCTGGGTAAAGAATCGCATTAGGAGTTTTTTTTTATAGTTGAAATGTATTAGGTATAGAAGCAATAGATTTTAATTTGTACTTCTTTATTTGTGAGATAAATCTGGGTTAGTGGGCCACGATTTTTGTTTAGACCGGTATGTACGCCAAAGGAAGAAACTGCTGACCAATGGCGATTTTTCATCCTCTTATCCGCTTATTGCATTCTCAATTCAAAGGTGGAAACTTCACGCATGAGAAATCGGGCACTTGAGTGCATAAGAGAATATATACGCAGAATTCATGCATAGAGTTGGTGAACGATGCTTAGCCGATTTCCATAAGATTTAGAAACGATGTCGTGCGAATCACCCACTTATCATAAAACATCCTCGCCTCTCGTAGATCAATTCAGGAAGCGCGAGGATTTATTCTATTTTCAATTGCACTCGACGATACACTCCTTCGTGACATAATTGTAAAAGTATTACTCAACTATTGCGCTCCTTGTTTAATTCATCCGAGATATAGTATTGCTTATTCCTTCTTGGAATTATGCGGGGATCGTAATTCATTTTAGAAAATCTAGAAGGATATATAGCTTTTGGAAATTATAGAGTTATTATATTTTATAAAATGCATATTTTTTCGCATGTCGAGAATTCGTAGTTTCACATTCTTAGAATTTTACAGGTGTTTCTGGCTTGAATTTTAATTATCAATTATAATAATAATAATAATAACGATAAAATAAGGATCGAAAAATAGTTTGAACGTTTCCTATAATTTGAAAATTCTTATCGTGATTAATATTATTAATTTTGCTTCCTCATAGGGGAAGATTTGTTTTTGAAACATTTTCTAATATTTTTAAAGTCGTTTAATTAAACTTTCCTCACGTGATAAATGTCTAATACAACATTCTAATCAATTGTCCGGATGTATGTATGTATGTGTGGATGTGTGTGTATGGATGTCTTCATTTTTTGTCGCCCTATTAACTTAAAGACAGTTGTAGATAAATTGATGAAATTTGTAGGGTATATTGGAACCACTAATATCTCAAAACGTGCCAAAGGATTTTTCAAAATACTGAATTTTAAAATTTTTATATAGATTTTGAATTTTTGTAAAATTGATTTTTCGACTATAACTTCTCAAATAATGAAAATTCAAAGCTTATGTAACAGAAATAAAGATTCCTTACGTCGAAACGAATCGATTGACCTGTATGATTAATGAATTTTACAGAATTTTAAGAAACTTATGATTATTTTTAATTTTGAAAATCGTTAATGCTTCCTCTATGAGGAAGTTATTTGCAACATTATCATAATGAGGAAGCAAAGTGATAAAAAATGAGCACAAAAAAATATAAATATAGTTAAATGGAACACCCGAGGTCGAATTCACAGCTAGTTTTTTTAATTCTTCTCTTCTTTATGAAGTGCTGAACTAGTAGCAAAATTTTACATATTTATTTGTATTATAGAAGAATTCAACTTCTAAACATTTTTCAAACACTAACATTAACATATGACATTTTTTCTTTTTGCAGATATTGTAACAAAGGAATGGAAGTGACACAATCACTATTTACGGTTTAAAAGTAAGTTGTAAGTTTTTTGATTCTGTAATCATTAAAAGTCAGATTATATTACTTCTATTGGGTCAGACTTTTGTTTAAAATATAGGTAATATAAGATTCAAAGTTATTTCAATTACAAGTTTCATACTAGGTTGATTGGTTTTTTTAAATTTAACTACATCTCCATAGACTTTTTTTGCCAGGTGTCCAACTGTATATATGCAGTTATGTTTAGTATATACAGATTATATTATCTTGAAAATCAACACAAAACAATTCTCAGATAAATAATTCCGCTAACGAAGTATAACATGTGTTCGAGTTTAACCATCCCTTATTTTATCCTGGCGTAAACCGATAAGTTTGATTAAAATCTAATTCTGCGAATTTATCTGTACCTAGAATAAGCATTTAAGATTGGAATTACGGAAGAGGTTATCCTGATTCTGATTACTCATGGTTTGTTGAGATGAACAGAGTTCATGAAAGATAAAAGATAGAAATTTGCCCCTAGGTTAAGCTAATTGCAATCAAGGATAATAAAAATCAACATTCTAAACGTCTATTCTGATATTCGATTTGAAATATTATAACTTAATAAGTTCTGATAAAATAGATAGTAATGACAACTTAATGAATAAGTTCTTTAATTGTGAGATACTATAATGATATATTTATCTTTTATTTAGGGAAAAACCTATTCCCCCCCCCCCCCATCAATCTGAAAGAATTTTATCTTGAATGTATTTACATCGTATAAAATATAAAATAGTTTTTATTCCATTTTTACTTTTTATTTATTCTATGACTATCCAGTTTTCTCCGTGTATGTACGGATATTTATAGCATACATTTGGAACAATTTATCCCAATGACTTTTATTGATAAAGAAAAAAAATTGTCAGACTTATAGCATTTTGAAAATTCAAAAAAACGAAGACATTTCTAAACTTTTATTTTCACTCTGGAACTAAACACAAAAAATCTCTCTTGCTTAAAAGTTAAACATTTATAAATTAAATGCATTCATTTTTTAAAATTTATATATATTTATATAATTTATAATAAATAAAAAAAAAGTGAGATTAAGACCCAAAATGCATTGATAACTCGTAATTATGGAAGTCTCATGACATTTTGACCGTACATTGCCTCATGCCGAAAATTAGTATTCTGATCAGAAATCAGATTCACTAAACTCATATCATCATATGTATACGTAAATAACTTCTGCGAAAATTTCACCTACAGTGAAATTTTCCCTTGAGTCATCAGTTACTGGTTAATCATGTACTTATGTATTTGGAATGGTCAATGTCTTACAAAGAAAAAAAAAAAAGAAAAAGAAAAAGAAAAAGAGGAAAATAAAAACCGAACTACAAACAGTAAACATGGTATAATTTATTTTCAGAGACTTAAAAGTTTTTCATGGAATTATAAAGAATTTTCGAAACTTGTAATAATTTAAAGAAATTTCGACATTTTTAAAATGATTTTAAGGGATTTTAATATTCCTCGTAGAATTTTAAAAAATTACACTGTAATATTTTACAGTTTTAAATATTAATACATTCACAATATTAGATCAACTCATACGTATGCGAAAAGTATGATTGATTCGAATATTGGGCTTAGCAAAAAAGAGATACAATAATTGTTACAAATTTATTTTTTGCTGAGCTTTCATACAATTATTTTGAATGACAAAAAATCTACTTACAAACTGTATTCCTTCGGAATTCATCAACCTGCTGTGACTTTCTATCATTTCTAACATTTGTGGCTCCTCAATTGTCTCTCCTAGATGAGTTGTTAAGATCATTGATGTTAATTTGTAAACAGATTAACATTCGTCTGTGAATGTAAATTAATTAAATTATTCGATTGTTCCGATTTTAGCTTTCACCTTGAAATCAATTATTTCAACGCGTGTTTTTTTACGATCTATAAATATGAAAAAATGTAAATATTTCACAGTTTATATTCTCCTTATTCTTAAATAAATTCCAAAATATGAAAAATACTTACGAATAACATTGCCGAGTCGTTTCTGAATTTGTTCCAAAATACTAGCATTTTTTCTTGGATTGTTGCGACAAGTGAGCAGTACGATTAACTTTTAGCTTTATCTTCTTCTCGTCCACCATTGCATTCTTGGCACTTAATTTTTTCTAAAGAATGAAATTATTAATTTTTAATCAAATTTCATTCCACTCTCTAATAATTTAATTAAAAATTTTTACTTGAATGTCGGATGCAAACTTCGAAACATTGATGAGTACTTTATCATAAAGTAGAACATCCAAAGATGTGAATTTCATTTCTAACAATTGAGCTACAGAACCGTGTTATTATTATTATTTTACAATAATTCATGTGATAAGCCATCCGCTGCATTAAAAAGCGACGGTATAACTCTTTCTCCTTGTTGTACTCCGAACCGTTTTAAATCACCAATGGATGCAGCGATCCTGTTTAAAAATAGTCATTAAATATGATACAATTATTAAACTGGAGATGGTTATGAATACAACGGCATCCCATCTGAATAAAACCAAGTCAAGCCTCGCTTAACTCCGGTGATCGAATAAAGAGCCTTAAACTATTCCACACGTCCAACAGGATATCAAGTTTTATTCAATTTAAGTTTAAATCATTTATAATTTATTGCAGAATGAAAATCGAAAAGCTTTCAATAAAATAATTTGAAGCTGTAAAAATTTAATCATTTTAATTTGAAAGCATCTGGAAATATTTTTTTAAACTATTAAAATGTTTTATAATATTATGAAATTTTTAAAAAGCCTTTTTAAATCTCATACGATTTTTTAATTAATTTTTAATTACATGATTTGCTGTACTAATTTAGCATACATATATTTTACTATCTCAGTTGATTTATATATATGTTGAAAATTAAATGCAAAATAAACCTAAATTTTCTAACACAAATTTTCAACACGCATACACACACACACGTAAAAATATATTTTGACGCATTTTAATGAATTTTAAAGTTCCTCACCTAAGTTTGAAATATTTCAAGGGATTTTTAAAATATTTTGTGGAATTCGGAAGCAGTACAGGAAATAAATCTTTGAAATTCTCTGGGTTTCTATAATGATTTCAAGAGATTTTCAAGAATTTTAAAGGATTTTAAAAGGTTTTTTAGAATTTAAAGGGATTACAAGAGATTTGTACAATATTGAAAAAATTTAGCGGAACTTTAAAGGACTTAATGGAATTTTAAGGGATTTTCAAAAGCTTGTAAGAATTTTAAGACATTCTGATTTTCTAAAGTGATTTGAAGAAATTTTAATATTTCTTATGGAAGTTTAAATGATTTCATTGGAATTTTATGATTTTTAAAAGATTTTGTGTAATTTTAAGTTAAGAAACCTGGTACAATTTTAAGAGATTTTTACGTATTTTAAGGAATTTAAAAGTTTCTTATCGAATTATAAAGGATTTTAAGAAACTTGGAAAAATTCTAAAGAAACTTTAAGGGATTATATATATTCTAATGGAATTTAAAAAAATTTTAAAAGGCTCGTAAGAATTATAAGAAATTTGAATTTTTTAAAAGTAATTTTAAGGGATTTTAAAGTTTTTCGTGAAATTATAATTGCACGAAATAAATATATTTCTTCAACACGTGCACGAAAACCACGTGTTTTCGAGCATGTGAAGCGAGCTGAAAGTTGCTGTTTCCAGAGCAGTGAAATAAACTGGGAAAAAAACTCCAGCTGGAGATAAAAAAACTCGCGACATTACTGCCTCTGGCGGAGAATCTTGTAGTTGCGCTATCCTAACCTCTGGAAACAGCAACTTTCAGCTCGCTTTACACGCTCTCAAACACGTGGTTTCGTGCACTTTTTGAAGAAAATATCGTATGCAACTAGGGATACAGGCGTTTTTGTCTCGCGCAACGTATGCAGAACTCGTCGCCTGTATGTATCCCTTGATGCATAATATACTATTATATGTAAACAATTTTAAGAAGCTTGTAATAATTTTGAGAAATTTCGACATTTTTAAAATGATTGTAAGGAATTTTAATATTCCTCGTAGAATTTAAAAAAATTGGAAAAGTTATTTTTGATTTTTAAAAGATTTTGTGAGGTTTTTGTTTCCTAGCATTTTTATTTAGAGATTAATGCATTTTAGGAAATTTTAAAGTTGCTTATTGAATTTTAAAGGATTTCACGAGATTTTTATGATTTGTAAAAGATTTTGTGAGATTGGAAAGAATTTCATGGACTTTTAATAGATTTTAAAGAATGTACGTCATGGAAAAGTCAGGGAAATGTCAGAGAAATGAAAAAATTGAATTTCGTAGCCACCCTGATCAACTAAGAATCAATTATCTCAACACCTTTAATCGGATGCTACATTTCATTCTTATCGAGAAGGATATTAGATTTTTTAATTTAAGCTTTAGCAAATTCAATCTAAGGATTCAGCGATTATTACAACAATTACTTATTCACTAAAGGAAATATTATCTAAAATTTTTTGCGCGGAATTTTAATGTCTTTCATAAAACTGTGTAACTACAAAAGATATTTTTTTTACACTCTAGTAGCTCCAATTTATTTATTTATCTTTTTTTTTCCTAAGAAAAATGGTTTTTGATAAGAGAGAGTATTATGACATTTTTTAGGAACTTAAATATTAAAATGGCGGAATTTTAAGGAATTTAAAGATGTTTTTAGAAATTGAAAATTTCATCGAATTTTATGAGGGATTTCAACAATTGCCTTGAGTCATCGCAATTACTCGTTACTCATGTACTTATGTATTTGGAATGGTCAATGTCTTAGAAAAAAAAGAGAGAGAGAGAGAGAGAGAGAGAGAGAGAGAGAGAGAGAGAGAGAGAGAGAGAGAAGAAAAAGAGGAAAAGAAAAACCGAACCACAAACAGTCAACATGTTAGAACATTGAATAGCATGCTGCTTCCTGTTGGCATGGTAATTTTATTTGAATCGTAAAAGGTACCTAGTTATGACAACTGTCGGCCCATGTACACGATTTGAATAAGCGATTTTTTGTACTCGGGGTTAGACGTGAAATCAATATCGATGCCGAGAACACGTGCGTGCATTCATTCTAGTCGGTTCTTCTGTAGGTCCATGTCCATCCGGCTGTCCGCCTGGGAAATTAAAATGCCCGTCTCATATTGCCCAGCCCCGTTAATGGCACAAGTTATTCTAAAACGCACGTTGGGTCAGTGTGCCACAATTTTTTATTGTCCGTACATTCGAGGAACTTCTTACGGTTCTCGAACGCACCGTTTCATTCGATTGCTCCAGAGAGACGATATGATAGTGCATGACCGATAAGCCATCAGGAAGAAAATAGGGTAATTAAACTCTCTGCTGGGGTGAGCAATTAAAGTTAGATCGGGTTCATATACGCATTTACGCCTACATAAATCCCCGTTGTAGGCGGGCTTGATGTGGACTTTATTGAGTTAACATTTGAAGCGAGCCTACTTTCAAAGATTGTTACTTTTGAAATATAGTACCTTCTCGATCATTATTTATTGGCTGAGGCCAAGCGCTAATTGCAATTTAGATGGCTTTAATTTAATTTGAAAACCATTGGTACTTGTGCTTAATTTATTGTACAATTCACGCTTAATCACTCGGGAAATCGGACGCTTTTCGAGTAAAACTTGCTGCTTTGATGCAGAGAACTGGTTTTTGGGGCCTTGAAAAATGTTTCTAGCTTTCACGGCTTGTGCCAAGTTCAAGAACAACTTAATTCCTGATATCTTATACTTTTTCTAGAGAAAAATGTTAGACATACATATTTACATATCTACTTTTGGTTTCTTTATTTAGTGCAAAAAGTAAGGTCTGATAAGCAGGGAAATACTTTCTAAAGGAAAAATAAAATAATAAATAGTAATAAATTGCACCGAGCAATCGATGTACACTGAAGCTTAAAGTCAGATATGCTGGACCAATTCATTAATAAAAACTCATCATTGATTACAGTTTCAATTTTTTCGAGGGTCTAAAAATAGGTATAATTATTTTTTGCGTGGTAGGATACAAGATCTTATTTAAAAAATGCAGACTAATGGAGAAATTGGGATAGTGATCGTTATTGATAGTCTCTCAGCCTTTTGTGACCGGTGCGTTAAGGATCGGTGTGTGAGTAGAATGTAAAAAAATCTTCGGTGAATAAACCTACGCTCTCTGGGACATACGCCTTCACTTTGAATGCGCTAGACAATTGACTCGAGTCTATATCAGTGACACTCTGTATAATGTGAACTTTTGTACCAGGGCTGCAGCTGCAATAAAGCCTATTGGCTTTCTATTCAATGCAATATTAATATAGTTTCAAGAGGGATTATTATTATTATTATTATTATTATTATTATTATTATCGATACTTGAATGTCATTTCGAGAGGTTTTTTTGATTTGTACAAGATTTTTGAATTTTTGAGGATTTCATGATATCTTAAGGGATTTTAGGGCATTTTAAAATCCATTTTTGGATGAATTTTATTAAAAATGTGTGAAATTTTAAAGATTTTCATGGTATTTTATGAGATTTCTAATAATTTTAAGGAATTCCAAGATATTTTTCTGCTTCTTAAAAAATTTTGTAGAATTTTCAAGGACTTTGAAGTTTTTTGTAAAATTTTAAGTGACCAGCAAGTCAACAAGTGCGTTATTATTTTTTTTCCTTATTACAATTTCGTCATTTAGAAGCCAATCAGGTTGGCAACAACAATGCATGCGAGATTTTCGAGACATTTGCTGACACCGCTTTTTTAAGATTATTATTATTATTATTATTATTATTATTATTATTATATTATTTTTATCACGATAAATTTACATTTATCGAAATTCACAATTTGGAATGCCCAACATATACATCTTCTAAAGAAGATGTATATGAAGAAGCAATTTAAAAAATCCAAATAGCCAAAGTTACACAACTAATTCTCATTTAAACTGAGTTTATATAGTAAAAATGAAAGTACATTTTAAATTCCAATCTATGTGAGAAAAATTCCTGTCTCATAAATATCACACAAATATACTGGTTAATACTTTTTTTATTGACACTCACAAGTTGGGTTATGAATCTTACGTTCGAAATTTACATAATCGACAATAACAGAAATAAAATTCATTTTGAAATGACTTCTTAATCATAAATACCAAAAGTGCAATTTAAATATATTGCAAAAATTTAAACACTAGAATAGTCTTACGATATTTATATTTAAGTGATATTACTTTTGTTATGTATCAGTTTTTAGAGTATTAGAAATTTTTAAAATTAATATTAAACTACATTTTATGATTATATTACTTTCATTATTTTCAATAACTAGAGATTTAGAGGGTTTATAAAAAATTACAAGAGTTTTTAGTAATTTCAGTAAATATCAAGAGTTTACTAAAACATTTTTTATTACCGAATTACTTCAAAAGTTTTAAACTTTAAAAATTTTTTGAAATTCCTTAAAATCACTTGGAAATATATTTCGAAATCCTTTGGCATGTTTTAATAACACTTACATTTTTTGAAAATTCTTTAATTTTTTCGTATTCTTTTAAAATCCTTTGACACTTTTGAACTTTATTAAAAATCCCTTACAATATTTACAAACATTTTTAAATAATTGAAAGTCCTGAAAGTATAATGATTTTTTTTTTTTTGGGAATTCCTTGAAAACTTTTTAAAATCACTTGAACTTCCTATAAAACTACTTAAAATCTTTCTTAAAACACTGATAAAAATGGATTGTACGGTTGATGATCTTAAAATTAAGGTTAACTGTGGAACAAAGATCTAGATATTAAACCGTACAATCTGAATGTTAAACCGTATAATATGGATGTTAATTTCTAAAATCCTGGATTATAAAACTCAAAATCTAGATTATACGGTATAACATCCAGACTGTACGGTTTAATATCTAGATCGCTGTCCCATAGTTATACCTTCCAAGATCATAAACCGTACAATCTATTCTTCTCAGTGAATCCTTTAGAAAATCTTGATATCTTTGAAATCTTGTAAAATCTCTTGAAATATTTTTAAATTCTCTAAAATCCTTTGAAAAAATTAACAAAATTTGTAAATTAATTGAAAATCTTGAAACTCTCCTGAATTCTTTAAAAATTCTTTCAAATAACTTAAAATCTATTTATATCGCTTTAAATTCTCTTAAAAATCACTAAAATATCTTAAAGTCCTGTACGATATCTTATAATTTTTTAAATCTTGTGAAAGCTCTGGAAAATCTTTTCATTCTTTGGAAATCCTTTTAAATTCCCTAGAATCACATAAAATTTCTTGAAATCTTCTTGAATTACTTAAAATCACTTGAAATATTTTAAAAATCCTTTATAATTCTTTAACATCATTTAAAATTTCATGAAAACCTGTTTAAAGCCTCGCTAGAGCCCTATTTTAAATAGAGCTATAATTTTGCAACAATTTCTGCATGGGTATATACTTTCGTTCTCGGTTGAAATTGAAGTTACTTGCTACATAGAAAAAATATTAAATGTAAATTTTAAATGATATATCCTATCTTAAAAAAGAGATGTTACCAATATTATTATTATTATTTTCCCTGTCAAAACTACTCACATTTTTTCCCCGAAATTTCCCTGACCTCCCTGACTTTCCTGACATGTAGTCACCCTGTTGATTTTTGGTGATGACTCAAAAGTTGTTTAAGAATTCCATCAACGATTAATGCCAAGAATGTTGTATTTTATCAACTTAGGGAGGTGATTAAAATTTAAATTTTGAACTAATTCTGAAGGAATCGACATCAATATCACCTGATTGGGCAAATAAGTAATTTCCAAACACTTCCATTCGCAAAAAGAAACTGATACTTTTTTTTAGGCGTTGAATGAATTACGCGGTTAATTCTTGTTTGAATACTGATTATCATCACCGGATATTTCACCTCTTCAAATGTCTGCGAGGAAGAAAAAGTGACGACCTGATGACACTTCTCTCTCGACGTCTACCGACACGCTTTACGTTCAATGTCAGCATACTCAGAAGTCTAATCCACTTCAGCTATAGAAAGACATTATAATTCAAATCATTTTCTACTTAATGAAATTTTAAACAATATGTTATTTAACAATTATTTTAAGTACTTCTTTATTTTTGAATATTAACATAAATAATATTAAACCGCGAAAAATAAAGTTGACAATAAATATGTATAAATTTTCTAGAACCTTTCCTTTCTGCGTGCGTGTAAGCTTTCTTCTTGCTAACATGCAAAAAAGGAAGCGATGACGTTTTTGTTTCGGCGGTTCTTTGATAGACATCAAAGTGCCGCAAGTTTCCGTATGCTTAGAGTTTCAAGTTCCTAATAATGCTACAAATGTGTCATTATCGTGCCTCTTTTTCTCTATATCGATTTCTTTAGAAGCACGTTTAAAATCTAAATGACTAAGAAGCCAAATGAAGATAGAGACCACCCAAAATCAGTAAAAAAGAGAGGAGATAGCCGAGCTTCGATTTATGCGTTTTCCTTGATATCCTAATCGGTGTCAACTGCTGCACGTATCGACCTACTCAAGAAGACCCGTTATAATTCGCTATCCTTTTCCCACTTCAGTCTCTTTTTCACTCTTTTCTCCTCTAACTTTTAGAATGTTGCAAACAAACTGAAGTCATAATACTAGGTGCATTATTGTATGGCTCAGACATGTATTACTCATCCGCAATTTATTCTCCAGGGCGGTAGATAAATTTCCGAAAATTATTCATTTAATGATGTATTTCTTGAATATATCAATAAGTCAGGCAGGTCAGGGGAATTTCAGGGAAAGGCAAGAAGGATTATAAAAAATTCCCAGGCATTCTTTGAGATTCTCTGGATTTCTATAATAATGGTTTCAAGAGATTTTCAACAATTTTAAAAGATTTTAAAAGATTTTTTGGAATTTCAAGGGATTACAAGAGATTTGTACAAAATTGAAAATACTTAGTGGAATTTTAAAGAACTTTTTAAGGAATTTTAAAATGTCTTGTAAAATTTTAAGAGATTTTTACGTATTTTAAGGGATTTACAAGTTTATCATGGAATTATGAAGGATTTTAAGAAACCGGAAAAAATTCTTAATAAATTTTAAGGGTTTATAAATATTCTCATGGAATTTTAAAGGATTTTAAAAGGCTCGTAAGAATTCTAAGAAATTTTAATTTTTTAAAAGTAATTTTAAGGGATTTTAATATTCCTCCGTAGAAGTTTAAAAAACTTCAAAAGTTATTTTTTGATTTTAAAAATATTTTGTGAGGTTTTTGTTTCGTACAATTATTATTTAGAGATTAATGCATTTTAGGGAATTTTAAAGTTCCTTATTGAATTTAATTTTCACAATTAGTGAAAATTTAAGGGTTTACATGAAATATGTATTAACAAATTTGAAGGGATTTCGTGGAATTTTAATATTTTAAGAGATTTTCAAAGTTGTCCTAAATTTGAAAATTTTTTACGAAATATTATATTTAAAATATTTGATAAAACTGTGTAACTACAAAAGATATTTTTTTACAATCGAATAGCTCCAATTTTTTTTTTTTTTTCATTTTTTTGTGTTATTTTTCCTAAGAATGGTCTCTCTTATCAAAAACATGGTTTTCTGTTATCGATGATTAATGGGATGAATGAGAGCAAGGTGTTCTCGAAAGCACGACACGCCTATTAGATGTATACATGAATCTCACTAGAATCTCTAAAGTGTTTTGAGTCTCTCATTTTGTTTACAATCGACTTAAAAATACCAGGCCGACTTTCAGAATTACCTTGTCAGTGACCGATAGACTACACGCGTCCATGATTTCATTTATCCGCCCTCCTCCCTCTGCCTCTCCCTCGCCCATTGGAAATTCCCCTTTCATCTTCTTTCACGGAGCTAAAGCAACTCTAAACGTCTTCTTATTCGAATTAATGGTGTTGCGTTAATAGATCGCGCATTATCGGATAGGAATGCGAGTCCTGCTTTAAAAAGCGACTCGTTCAGGTAGACTCAACTGAAACCGGGAAAAGTACCACAGGGAATTGAAGTATCAAGTATCGAGTGCACGTTAGAGAAATAAAAAGAAGAAAGAGTGCATAAAAACACGAAAAGGGGAAGCGAAAAGCGCGTACGATGTATGTTTCACATTTCAACATGAAAGGCGAAAGCGTGCTCGAATTTTACTCAAATTGCACACTGACAATATGGTTTCTACGTTCTGTGGCGATAATATTAATGATACGCTGGGAAAATGTTTCATGAGGAAGCAAAAACTTATATTGGCAGATGAGGGTCAATAAATGTGTGAGTGCTATGAGCTAGTAATCGGTATGCATGAATTGCATGTTTTATGTGGAGAAATGCATTGAAAGAAATCTTGGACTCGTGGAAATTTATTTAACGTTGTAAAAGATACCAAGATTATATTTCATAAAAATATAAGCGAAATATTAGAGAAACTATGGACATACCTATTTAATTGTTAAAAATATATGTATATTAAAATCCCGGAAACCATTTTACAATCCCTTAAAATTTCACAAAAATTTTTAAAATAATAAATCTTTTGAAATCCACGGTAAAATTCATGAAAATCTCTAAAAATTTCTAGAACGTCTTAAAATCATTAGAAATTTCGCCAAATTCCATGAAATCCTTAACAATTCTAGAAAATTTTTTTAAAATTTGAAAAATCTCTTTAAATCAGTTAAAATTATTAGAAATCTCTTTAAATTCTTAGAAAACTCTTAAAATTCCTTAAAATTTCAAAACATTTCTTAAAATTGAACAAATTTCTTTAAAACAACATAAAATATCTTGAAATCCCTTAAAATTCTACAAGACCTTTTAGAAATCTTAAAATTCATAAAAACCTCTGGAAATTTCATGAAATTCTTAAAAATTCTACTAAATCTTTTAAAATTCCTCCATAATTTTCACTGAAAAAACTTTAAAATCTCTTAAAAATCCTAGAAAATTCTTGAAACTTTTTAAATTTCTATGGTAACAATAATTAAAATCCCTTTATATCATTTCTAATTCGTTAAAATGATTAGAAATCTGATCAAATTCCATGAAATCCTATAAAATTTTACAGGATCTTTTAAAGACAAGATAAATCTCTTGAAATCACTTAAAATTATTAGAAATCCTTAAAATTCATTTTAAAATATCTTAAAATTCCTTGAAATTCCGGGACAACATTAAAGTCCCCTCAAAATCCCTTAAAATTTCACGAAAATCTCAGAAATCAAATTCGTTGAAATCTCTTAAAATTCTTAGAAACCTCTTATATTTCCTCAAAATTTCAAAACATTTAGATTCCTCTAAATTCCCTTAGAATTTTTAAAAATCTCTTAAAATTGCACCAATTCATTTAAAATTCAAAAAAATATTTTTAATATCCTCTTGAAATTCCTCTCTAAAAATGTCTCAAAACGTTAGTTTGATGACTTTTATTTTTTCTATAGTTGCAGTGAGAAATCATGAATACAAGTAAAGTGGAATGATTTATTAGACTCTCATCCTCTTAAAATATATGAGTAAATTTCTTTCTGAGTAAAACTGGAGGCAGAAGTACATATAAGTTTCTTCACCTAAATATGCACTCATTTTCCGTAGAGATAACTCTCGCTGACCTCCATCAAAAAGCAGCGAGGGAGCAATAAATAAAGCGATAAAATACACGTAATACATATATACATGGATTTTTGCGACAGTCTTTTCCCAGGGACCATTTCATTTATTTATTTGATATCATGTTTTACGAGGATCTTGAAAGAAATGAACTGCAATTACATTCATATCGAATGTTTTGCGTCGACCTCACTTCATCGTATCACATCAATTACGATGAGATGTAAAGAGAGAAGATAAGAAGAGAGGAATACCTCGATCTTCCTTCAGGCTCATTTTCAATGGATCTTTGCTCTCTAAACGGTTTTCGTGACAAGAAAGTATGTATTTGCATTGGAAATTAAAAGAAACGAAAGGAAGGACGCAGAACGTACGTCAATGAGGATCGTGTGTTATCACTATGCTTGCAACAAAATATGTCTTCTTGGCGTCCTTGAAATATTTAAATTGTGCTATTTGAATAATCGGTTGATATTTATGTGTACAGTCAGTGTCACACAGTGTTGCCAGGCGTAGGGTAATTACCGTATTTGTACGGTAATTTTGAGCGCCGTAGGGTGTACGATTACCTTACAAAAAAGTACGGTATTTGTACGGTAATTTGGAAAAATGTAGGGTATTTTTTTTCCAAGATTTTTTAACAATACTAGCGCGGAATTACTGGGAGAAATATTCGACATGATTTGAATTGTCTCGCGGAGCGCTGTCACGTAACGATGAAGAGATTATCGTGTACATTCCAAAATTATTTGAATACTTAGCGCGTAAAAAGCATTGCACGGCGGTAGGGTATTTTCGATCAGCCTGTTAGGGTAATTTTGTTGGACAAATCTGGCAACACTGGTGTCACAAGAGCATCGTCGCGATTTCTGTAAAAAGAAGAATCTTCCGTTAAATTTGCCAATTTTCAATGCTTAGAATTAACAGATTTTATCTGATTATATGAATAGCAGAAACCAGATCAGATTTGAATCTGTAACTTGAACAGATTCACGGAAAAAAACTCTATGGTTGTGACAACCACAGAAATAGTGAAATATGGTACAACTAATTTATGATTGTCGCAACCAATTGCAATTATTACTCGTATACATAAAATAGTTGTGCTGGGAACTATTTCATAAAAGTTCCGATTGTTCCGAAATAATATTTATAGGGTTTTGTCAAACAGAATTTATTATGATTGTACAATCACAAATTGTACTCGTGCCATAGTTTACTTTTTTTGTGGTTGTTACAGCAACCATAGCAGTGTTTTCCACGTTTATATTTCTGCATGTATTTTTCCACCAATCTAGCATAATATCGAACGGATGTAAGAAGAGGTCAGGTTAAGAGGACGAATGGTTAGACGTGAGGAAAAATTCTACCTTAAGGAACAACGTCAAACGGTTTCTAAATGGTTCTCATTTAAAGAGCGAGGAATACCAAAATGGATACCAGCTGGATACAATACAATTTACCTGCTAGAACGGGACAATTTTACTTGAAAAAGCGAGCATTAGCCACCTAAGCACGTGGTAATCGAAACTCATTTAGGGTCAATTCTACGCATCGTTTCTTCCTCTCAATGGTGGATATGGTATCTAGGCTTCTGCTAGTCCATTTAATACATCTTCTACATATATTTACTACTTACAAGTTACAACTTACACATATTGCTTCACGTCCAGAATTGTTGCAATCGTTAAGGTCAAGAGGCCTCCAGACATGAGAACTGTAATGCGAGGATTTCAGTTCTTTTCTCGTTTACGATTTCCTTATTCGAGGACCGTAATGTAGTAACTACGAAACATTAGTGAGTGCATTCCAACCCACGGGAATCATGCTTTTTATGATGTGCGGTATATTTGTTTACTATCTCGGTTTGTAGGGTGCGTGCGACGTGTGAGGACATTACCTGTAATTTCAAGTAGAACATTTCCGAGGAGAATTGCAGCATGGTACATACTTCCTGTAGCAGATGCTAGCTTCAATGGCATATGGCATGCCATTCTTTTAAATGATACGATCTTCTTGTTTCTGACACAGAATTATTTGAGGAAACTCAATGAGACTTAGTTTTAACCATAAGCCTATCTTAAAAAAGTACTGCCACGAAATGTCTCGAAAATCTCGTATACATTGTTTTGAATGACTTGAAGTTGTATAAGAAGGAAAAAAAATAATCGCGCACATGTTGGTTTGCCTAGTCTCTTTAAATTTTACAAAAAAATTTGAAATCCTTCAAAATTTTATAAAATCTTATAGAGTTCTTGAAAGGCTCTTGAAATTCGTTAAAATTTGTGAAAATATCTAGATTCTTACAAATTGTCAAAAAATTTCAAGAAAGCCTATAAAATTTCACAACATTTTTATAAAACTCATAAACTATAAAACTCATCCTTTTAAATTTTACGAAAACCTTCGAAATAAATCTTAAAATTCCTAGAAACCTCTTGAAAATCCTTAAAAATTAAAAAAAAACCTTCAAAATCATTAGTCTCCTGAAATCCATGTTAAAATTCCTTGAAATCTTTTCAAATTCTTAGAAACTTCTGAAAATTTCTCCAATTTTCAAAAAATTTAGAATCCCTTTTAAAATTGCTCAGAATTCTTAAAAGTCTCTCAAATTATTCTTTTAAAATGTCACGAAATACCCTAAAATCCCTCAAAATTCTACGAAATCTTTTTAAAATCCTAAAACTTAAAATTTCTAAAAAAAACTCTTGAAATTCCTTTCTAAAAAAAAGATTTCTCTCTAAAAATCTCTCAAAAATCTCGTATACATTGTAGTTTTTAAATCTGATTGGCTCTGGAATGACTTCAAGTTGTAAAAAGAAAAAGAAAATAATCCCGCGCGTGTTGGTTTACTATAGTTTAATAATTAAATGGCGTTGCAAATTGGTCAAGTGAAAAAATGAGTTTCGGTTTTAAGAATACAGAAAACTTTCTGAAGATCTTTTCACTTTAAATTCGAAAGACGCATTAGCAAAATAATCCGAAGTAACATGGCTTCTGGAATTAATCTTCCTTATTACCACATTTCATGGTTTATCATTTTTAAGAACCGCTTGCCTCTTTTAACGGTCTACAAGATTACGTACGTTATTAATCTCCAGAAGCTCAGTCCTGAACCAAAGTGTATAATATTTTTTTACTGCCGAAATTAACACGTGACCGAAATTATTTTCAGTAAACATAAATTATAGAAAGAAAAATGTCTACAGATGATATCTAACCCTGTTTATTCATGTTCATGAAAGCTTTTATTCGATTGTACAATTCCCCATAAATCATCAATTATTACCCGAGGCGACGATATTCCCCGAGATCGAGCAGCTCGTAAACCAATCGTTTAAGATTTAAGTAGCCAAGAAGACAAGAAGGAAACGGAAACGACTATAATGATGGTAATGATACCTCTGACTCCTCTTCAAGTCTACCACACAGCCTCCGAGTATACCGAGATTGCCGAGGGATCCGAAGTGCAAACACCACAAACAAAAATAGAGATCACGCTTCAACTGAAACATCAGAAGCTCTCGTTAATTTCGTTTCTAGTCGCTGTGCCGCCCGCCCCTATCTGTGTATTTTCGCTGAAAAATACGTGCTTTGGGGACCAGCAATCGTGGCTTGGTATGAAAGTAAAAAAATTAAAAAAAAAAAAAAAGATAGGTACATCGCACATAGGGAGTCCGAATATAGTCGAGTACGGGATCGTCCTTGTTGTTCAAGTTTTGTCGGCTCAGCCCATGCATCCATGGAATGCGTCAACTCCTCGCGAGTGGCTGACCAGGTTTTTCAGGAAAAAGAAAAAAGAACAAGTAGAGAATAAATTGTCCATAGAAGACATTTTTTTCAATCTCTGACTCGTCCGACTTTATTGCGGTCTTTTAGGTCCATCCACGACCTTGAGAGACAAGAGCACACTCGTTTCCTTTGTGCTCGCACCTTTCCGTAATATATGTATCAGGTACTTTAATTCAGATCCGAGCAATGCAATGAAATGATGATTTCGTTTATCGTCCCACGCATCCCGAAAAAGAAAGGACAGGGAGTTATAACAAGTATCTTTATAGATCTTTATATATCTGTAATTTCGCATTTTGAATATATTTTCATACGAATATTGAAATTAAACTTTTTTAGCAACAGCTTTAGATTCGAGTTAATGAAGATGAAGGCATCAGGAGTTAGCGATTGGAAATTTTATGTGGATTATATCTTCATTTACTAATTCTGTTTTTTGTTTTTTTTAGAAAAACTGAATGGGCTTTAAAACTCGGAAAAAATTGGGTATATTAATTGCTGTACATCTGAAAATATACGTGATCAAGAATATTTGCATGTATTTTGTTTAAAAGATTATAAAAGTTAAATTTTCTACGTATTTTACCAATCCTTCTGTTTTTAATCGTAGGTATTAGATAATATTTGAATGTATCCTAAATATTCCAAACTTGATATTATCTACACGATGTTTGGATTCTAATGATAACCTATAAGCATAATTTTCATGTCATTATTCAGACAAACTTTATGACTGTAAAGTAGGGACTAGAACTCACACTAAAAACATTTCTTTATAACTAATCATTTAATCTTTTGAAAGTCTTACACGCAAAAAAAATCTGTAGAAAAGTTTGTTTGAATCAAATGTATCATTGATATAGGAGCAAAGAAAAAATATCTTTGAATTAAAGACAATTTCTTTGAATCAGACTTTTGTTTAACTCAAAGATATTTTTTTCTATGAACCTATATCAATCATATGTTTTTTTAATTAAAAAAAAACTTTTTTCTGAGTGTAATGTCTTAAAAACAATAATTATTAATTAAGAATATGGTTAATTCGCAGAGATATTATGGATATACTTATAACTAATTGGCATTTTAAAATGTTAAAGCTTATATAATAAATAAAATTTTTAATGTTTTACAGAATGTAAATGTAAAATAAGATTTATTGTTTAGTTGTCCAAACTTTTAGTTACGTCCACGATAATACTCAACAAAATTATTCGGTTGGCCCAACAAAACAATTTGTTTTAACAAGAAAAATTTGGATTTAACAATAAAAAGACTCAAAAAAATTATTTTGTTCCCATTACTGAATTCTTTTTCTCATTACGTGTATCCAATGACTCATCGTTAATAAGAACAGAATAAAATCTGTTAAATTTATAGATTTCTTGTGTTAAATTTACAAATTTTCAATGCTTAGAATCAACAGATTTTATAAGCTGTAAATATAACTTAAAATCCTATTAAATCTTAAAAATAAATTGATATTTCGTAAAATTACTTAAAATTCCATCAAATCTCATGAAATCCCCTAAAATTCTTAAAAATCCAATGAAATCTCATAAATCCTTATCTGAAATCCCTTAAATCTTTCTAAAATCTCAATATCCCATGAAATATCTTAAAATCTCTTAAAATTTCACAAAATTCCTCAAAATACCATGAAATTACTTAATATTTCTAAAATCTCAATAAATTTCGTAAAATCCTTTTAAATTCCTTATTATTCAAGATTCCATGAAATCTCATGAAATCTATTAAAATACCTTGAGACCCAATGAAATTTCGTAAAATTTCAAAAAATCTCTTAAAAGTTTATCAAATTAAAATAGGATCATAAAATAAAAAAAATTGTTTCATTTATTTATTTTTCTTATTTGGGTTACTATCACACGAGATACTACATATCTTATTTTTCAACATCAAAATTAAAAAAAGAAAAAAACGTGACTAAGATTCAATTAAACAGTGTAATAATATTTATAATATTATTTCTCAAATTAATTTTTTTTCTGTACCTAAATTTTACAGGTAAAAAGGCTTAAAATTAACAAATTTTATCTGCTAGAATAGCAGAAATGTCCAACAGATCTGAGCCCGTAACTTTAACAGATTAATTTTTCAGGGTGTATTTCGCCTTTTCTTTAATTTTTTTACCAAATAATAGAGTATACAAAGCAATTACGTGTTGGAAAGTTTGTACAAGTAGTAAAATATTTGAGAATTGAGGAAGCGGGAAACAAAATTATTGTGAAAACGTTTAATTTTTATCTTAGTCTGGTATATGATCCATACTGGAAACGATTAAAATTTCAGTAATTTCAAAGAGGCTCAACTTAATAAGTACTAATTAAATTTGCCGTTTTTCGAAAGAAAAGTAACACTTTGCAATACGAACATAATATGCATACCTACTTATGACATCTGCAAATGAAAGGTATACAGTCCTTGAAATTTGAAATAAGTTTGTTTCTCATGTACATTATTTTTATAAAATATGTAATGTCACGAATGTAAAATGTAGAATAACAAATGGAGAAAGATCTTTTGTAAAAGATGGAAGAAAATATCGTTTCAATTATGGATAATGGAATTATAATGTTTTTAGGTCTAAAAAAAATATTGAAAAATTCAATGGAAAAAAACAATGGAAAACAATTAAAAATTTACAATCTAGATTGACATAAAGACAATAAAACAATGTGTGCAAAATGACATAGGACGTCTTTAGTATTTTTATATAATTAAAGAATAAAGTGAGACTTTTTCGTGAATTAAGTCATGATAAAAATAAAATAAATAAATTTGCATATCATTAGCAACTTGTACCATTTATTCGTACAAGTATCGTATTGATATTGGTGTCACTGATTGATAAAAAAATATTTTAAGCCAATTTATGATAATATTTGATAAGTCTAGAATCGAAGCTCGAGAATCTGGAAGTCCAAGTAGGCCCCCCTTCCTCTTAGAGGTGAGTCGAGAGACTCCGGTGCACCTGTGCACAGGTTGAGAGGTGTTGTATTTTCACCTGGCAGTTCAATCTACAATCGCGACTAAGGAGGTTCCGCGGTCAGACTCCTCTTCGACTAAACGGGACGTAGCGCGATATTCAAACGAATTTTCTGCATTAATAAAAGATAAAATTAAGAAAAACAAATAAATAAAAATCAGAATCAAAATACTAAAAATATAATATTCAATATAATAAAATATAATAAATGGACAATAAAGTTGTGACGTTACAAATGGCGGAGAAACTACGAGAATTATGGCTAAGAATTATTTTTAGAATATATAAGGACTGAAAATTGAAAAAGAGAATGTGTTTTTTTTGATTATTTCTAATTTTATGTTTTTTTATATTTAGTATTGAAAAGATTTTATGTCGAAAGTTTAAATTCGTTGCTAAAATTGTCCCCTTTGGTGTGCTAGTTCTTTTTTCTTTCCTTTAACAATCACCTGCAACTTTCGTCTCGCGAAACTTTGTTTTTTTTTTACCGGATCGTTCGATCTCGCCGGAGAAATTCGGGTGAACGCATCCAGCGCTTCTGGACCGCTACGGGAGAAGCAAGTGTTCACCTTATAATTTGGCAGTACACCATAAATATTGACAGCAATCACGTGTCTCACCTGATGTTAACTGTGCTCTCGTGAAGCAAATACAAGTGTTGAGATAACATAAAAGGAGAGGTTTTTTCTTATTTGAATTTTGAACCAGAAACCAGGATGGATACCATAGTGGAAAAGATGGGCAAACTGAATCTGGTAAATAGATTGATATCCGTTTTTTATTAATAATTTGATATTAATTCAGATCCTGTAGAATTCAGATCGTATAAAAATATAAAATAATAGTTTTAATAAGTAGTTTTGATTTTTAGCAATTAAAAAGAGAACATTTTTATAAATGACCTACTTCTGAAGACTGAAAATTCTTTTTATAATATCTTTTTATAATTTTAAATTTAAATATTTTGCATTTATTAATGTAAGGTTTTATTCATCAAATAATTTGCTTATCAGAGAATTAACTCGTTATGCTAATAATGCAGACTGAAATTTTATTATAACAAGATTTATTGACGAAGAGGAAGTTAACTAGTTAACATTGGCACAGATGTTTTTCACTTAGGAATTGAAGTAAATGTGACGAACTTGGGGTTAAATAAATAAAATTAATAAATAAGATTAAGGTAAGACTCCGTTAGATGTGCTTAAAAAATATGTCATTATTTGAATCGATTTTATAATTTTTTGATTCGTTGGCCATGATAAAAATAACGTTATGTTTTTGGTAATTTTATGCTCTGTCGATCCATAGGGAATAAAATTGGGATTTGACCTCGGATTTGTCTTAAGTAACGCACTTTTGTAAAAATAACTGTATCTCTAAATAATCTAGATAATTTACAGATTACTTTATCTGAACAAAATTCGTGCATAAAATATAAATATTAAGATTAAAGATACACACACTATTTCCTACTGAAAACTATCACTAATAACATAGAAGAATCTCTGCTAATTTTTTTGCTCATTCACTCGCGAGAGCAGTTTATGAGAAACAAGAAGTAATTTGTAATTCAAACTCATTACACCACAAATTTAACACAGGCTTATAAGCACGAGGAATCTTAATTACAACTTGTTAATTCTATATCAACATCTAACAATAACTATTTATGAATTTACATAATTTACTACTTATCCTATATATAATTGGACCAATAATTTAATTATAGGTACAATTGAATAATAATTTTTACCCATTGTATTCCATCTTTCATTAAAGTAATTAATTAAATAATTGAACAGTAAATTAATATGCGAAACATCGGAAAATATTATTATAAGTCAATTGAAATTTGTAAAAATAGTCTAAATAAACTTCTAATTTTGATTGAATGAATTATGGCTTCCGGTTTTGAGTCACCCTTGGCGGATATACATATTTTTCAAACTTCCACTTCCGTTTCACCTCTTGTCACGAAACCAAAATATCGCTCGTTAAAGTCTCTTTTAGAAAATAGGCGAAGGAAGCTCGACTAAGAATAGCTTTGCGCATTTTACTGCTCCTGGTGCTGTACAGGTCACAAAGTAATGGCTGGGATAAACTATTCGCATACGAACGAAACGATCTATGTAGCATATGTATATATATATATATATCTCGATTAGAAGCCGGTCTACTTTCAAGATTCAATATCTCGATAACCTACTACACGAATCTTGATATAAGATAATAAATAATTTTAAAGACACTCTTGAACTATTGTTATTATTGTCAGCAAACATTTATTGAATGTTTTCTTATTACCTTTCCACAATGTCGTCTGCAATGATTATCATATAGATTTTTATCAATGTATAATTTGTAATCTCCATTTTTTGCCCATCGCCCGGTGATGATTAATTTTCTCAAGACGCTCTTACTACAGATCAATCAATCAATTCAAAGTCCTTTGCTGATTTTATTCAACTTTTATATATCAAAAATTATATTTTCTATATGTCCGGTTAGACGTATGGAATTGTTTAATGAAATCTTTTAGAAATACTAAAATTCTTTTGAATTTTTAGTAAAAATTACTTGAAAATCATGAAAATCGCTCTTAAAAAATTCCTAAAACCCTCTTGAAATTTCATGAAATTCTTTTAAATCTTTTAAAATTCTCAGAAACCTCTTACAATTGAGAGTTTTAAAAATATTTCTAATAATTATGGTATGTCATTTGACAGAGGAATGACACTCGATTACTTCGTTGTTACAATGGCAATAGACTGGTTTGCCGGGTTTTAGTTCACTTACCTATCGGGTTTATTTACTCGGTCGACCACACTGACAGGATTGTATGTTGGCTCGTTAAAAAGTATAGTTGAACCCTTTTTTAAATCCTCTACGGTTCCTTGCACTTCAATCATACACTCGTTTCGTCCTTGAAGTTGTAGAAAAAACCAGTTTATTTCATATTAAAAAATGAGGTTCAATTACTATTATTATTAATCCGCAAGAATCGTGTGGAAACATCGGGCAATATTTGTTCTACCCAGTTATTATTTGAGCTGAATGTGGGTTGGCCAATTAACAATAAAATATTAAAATAGGTTAAAAAATATTTTAAACATTAACACATCATCGATATCAAATCTAAAGTCTAATTATAATAAGCATACAGTAAACAGTAACTGGCTATAGAAACTTTAGTTTTAATATAGTAGACAAAATAATTGAGAATTTATAATTCTACACATTTAAAAACTTGTAATTCTTTATCTAATTTCAGCCTTCCAAATCTGGTGAAATTCGTTTTGTACTCGTAAAATCACTTGATATTTCTTGATATTCCTTAAAATTATTCAAAGACCTATGAAATCTGATAAATTCTCTTAAAATTCTTGAAAAAATACTGAAATTTCGTAAACTCATTTAATATAAAAATTCCACAATCTATCGTTATAACCCTTAAAATTACTTAAAATCCTGTGAACTCTTAAACATAAATTGACATTTCATAAAATTAATTAAAATTACTCAAAATCCCATGAAGTTTCATTATATTTATCCCTTAACATTATTCAAAATTCCATGAAATCTCATTAAGTCTATTAAAATACCTTAAAATCCAATGAAATTTCGTAAAATTCTTAAAAATCTCTTAAAATTTTATCAAATTAAGGTAGGATCATAAAATAAAAACAATTATTTCATTTTTTTTTCTTATTTGAGCTACTATACCTCACGAGATACTACATATCTTATTTTTCAACATCAAAATTAAAATAAGAAAGAAACGTGCCTAACATTCAATTTAACAGTTTAATAATATTTATAATATTGTTTCTCAAATTAATTTTTTTACAAGAAAATGGATCAAAATTTAAAGTAATCATCAAACCTTCCGGTAATCATTAAAGCTTAAAAAAAATTGTAATAAAAAGTGTGATTAAACCACGTAAAGTTTTACAGTACCGACCTTAGTCAATATTTACGTGCAATATTTTTTTTCTGATATCAGATGAACTCACAAATCAAGGTTGAAATATCGCAATATCCCAACAAGTATCGCACTCACTCCATCATTTGATGAAAATTGCAGGCACAACCAATCCTTAACATTACTTAAAACTATTCAAAACACCATAAAGACTCATTAAAATTCTTTAAATTCTTGAAAATTAATTGAAATTTTGTAAAATCCCTTGAAACTGTCCAACATCCTTAAAATTACTGAATATCCAATAAGATATCATAAAATCCTTGTAACATTCTTTTCCAAATTTGTTGAAATTCCTTCAAATTTTGTAAAAATACTTAGAATATCCCAAAATATCGTCAAATTACACAAAGTTACGTAAAATCCCATGAAATCTCAGGAAATCTCCTTTTAGGAATTTTAGATTTTATGGGATTTTACGTAACTTTATGTATAATTTGACGATACTTTGGGGTATTCTAAGTAATTTTAAGGAATTTTAAGACATTTTATGATATTAAGTAAGTAATTTTAAGGACTTTTATTTTCAAAAATTTTGTGGGATTTTGTGAAATTTAATTGGATTTTTAAGACTCTTAAATTATTTAAGAAGATTTCAAGATATTTTGTTTAAATTCAAGAGATTTCATAGATTTCTATGTAATTTTAAGCAATCTTAATGAATGTCAAGTGATTTTGGATTTTAAATAATTTTAAGGGTTATAACGATACACTGTAAACAAAATTTCTTGTAACTTTACCACTATCGTTTTGTAATTATACCATAACCTGTAATATTACTTCCTTCAGAGTAGTGAACTTACAATATATGAAGCGAAAAAACATCACTTTCAAAGTAGTATAGTTTTACAAGATTTTGTGAGTTTACCTCTTTCAAAGTAGGTAATAATCGGACTGCCAAATGTCAAATTATTACCTACTTTGAGAGAGGTAAATTCACAAAATCTTGTAAAACTACTACTTTGGAAGTGATGTTTTTTCGCTTCATATTGTAAGTTCACTATATACTCTGAAGAAAGTAATATTACAGGTTATGGTATAATTACAAAACGATAGTGGTAAAGTTACAAGAAATTTTTTTCACAGTGTAGGTTGTGAAATTTTAAAGAATTATAATGAGACTTAATGGTGTTTTGAATAGTTTTAAGTAATTTTAAGGAATATTAAGAAATTTTACGAGATTTAAAGGAATTTCAGGAATTTATATTTTGAAGGATGTTAAAAGGATTTCAAGTTTCTAAAACTTATAGACATTCCTGAAATTAGAGATGGAATTACAAGTTTCTATATTTCAAAAATGATAAATTTTCAATTATTTTGTATCTTAAAATAAAATACTTTCAATTTAGAAAGATTTTTATCAATAAGGAAAAGTTCTACATTTTCACATCTGAAACTGAGCTGGTAATAGTAAAATTGAGGAAGGTTGGCAGAAAATTTGCGAAGCGCGAAGAAAAGTTCTGCTTCACACGCATCGTTACCTCTTATTATAAATTGCGGAATCAAATTACAGGTCGTTAAACCGATCATACCCTATGAAACCTCTAGAAGATCGTTCATAGATAGGTTCTTTTCGATATGGCTTGATGGATTGATTGCAACGGCGGAAGTGATTTATTTGAGGCATTGCAGTAGATTTATTGAACTGCGGAAAGGTTTAATGAATAAAAAATTATTTAGAAATAATTATTGTTAAAGAAAAGTAGGTATGTAAATCTAAAGTCCCTGATGCATTTCAGCCAGCTCTCGCGTAATAACTAACAGTAAAAGAGTAACGACAGTGATTCAAAGACCTAATTATTAATGATACAAAATTAAATAAGAAGTAACCTTCGGTGCATTGTATATCATGTACAGTTATAATCAACAAGTAAAAGTAAAATGTTTTCTCACAAGATCGTGTCTCTAATTAGGTATCGCGTAATACATTATGCAGATCTGTGCACGTGCGAAGGGAGTCGTTAATTCTCTTACAATTAGAAACTCTCTCATATTCTAATTAGCTCGTAGGTATTGTTGATACATATTTCAAATGCATGCATAATAGCCAGCAGCATATCTTTCATGTGAACCCACTCACGCTCGCCTGCCTTTGCACATTAATTTTAATTAGGCCGTATTAAATAACAAAAATTGGAAAGCATCGAAGCAATTCTTGGTGAAACGGTTCTTGTAACAATGGTTGATTGAAAAATACTCATTCGATTGTAAATATTCGTGTAGAGTGCAGACTTTACAAGAACTCTCACCAAAGATATTCGAAAAGTGAAACTTCTCCTTTCCTCGACGCCCTTTCGAAGAAAAATTTAAATGGGATGTTTCGATTGATGGTCCCTCCTGCTGTCCCTTTCATGTTTTGCATGACAGGTTACGACAGGTTCTGTACGTTGACAGATTAGAGGTTGAAAGCGACGAAATTACATGTCAGGACGAACTTCAGTGTCCGGCCTAAAATTACTTATGTCATCGAACTTTGATGAAAGGGCCGTTCAATAAGTGAGACCTAATTTAGTCAAGGCTTTTTACTTTTTCTTACTTCTTACTGACTACTTTTACCTACTTTTTTGATCGTTTTATTATTTCGACATTTCAATTAAAATGACAAATTTTTTTATTTTATTTTATTTTATTTTATTTATTAATATTTACTGGATTAAGAATATCAAAAATAAGAAGTTCTCAAAAGGATTTTATTTTATTTTTATTGACTAGCAGAAATTTACCTGGCGTTGCTCGGGATTTTAAGAGATTTCAAGGGATTTCAGACATTTTTATCAATTTCACTGGATTTCAAGAGGTTTCAAGGGTTCATAGGGAATTTTAATAAATTTCAAAAGAAATCAAAAGATTTTCAACAGATTTATTATTTATTAATTATTAATTTATTAATTATTTCAAGGAAGTACAAGGAATTTAAGTAGATTTAAAGTTTCAAGTAATCTTAATGAATTCCACTGGATTTCGAGATATTTTTAACGATTTCAAGATATGTATTTTAAACGATTTTAAAGATTTAGTAGGGATTTTAGAGAGTTTACAATATTTTAAGGATTTAGAAAGAATCGGAAATATTTCAAGTGATTTAACCTTTTCTAGTTATTTAAAATGTTTTTAAAAAGGTTACAAATAGAAGATTAAAGATTTAAAAGAAAATTTAATTTAAAAAGTTCGAAAACAGTTTCAAAATATCTTAAAAAACCTTTAAAATTTTTATAAAAATTTTCGAATTAATTAAATCTTGACCTTGACATTCTTCAAAATAATTCTTCCAATAAATCAAAAAAAAAATCGTCAGACTAGACGTGTGAAATTTCAGCCAAATCGATACAATTTAGTATTAAATCTCGTAATTACTTTTAGAATTTGACCCAGAAATTTCCTGTCTTGTCGTTGGCAAATTCACGTTTCAATTAATTAGTGGTAAATCTATGTTTGTACACAGAATTCTTTTTTAATCGTTATATGAAAATCGACATGTTGATGTTGATTGGAGAAAGTAATTATTATTGAGCCGCTTCCGTCCACAGACATTAAAATAATATATTTACCGATTGCAAAACTACTTTCTCGCGCAAGCTCGTCGTGAATTTTATACCCCATTACGAAACTGATATTGAATTCTTCAGTATTGACCACGCAGTTTATGGCGCACGCACTTTCTTAGGCACATTTAATTAGAACCGTATTTGCGAATTTATAGACTCGATGAAACTTATAAATGACTCTCCAAGTACAAATAAAATATTCTTAATGAATTCACTTGTGTGAAAAATCTCTGCCTATATACATATAGAAGAAAATGATTACTTTCTAATTTTAGAAGGCTCCAGACAGATTCTAATCTTCTTGGAAAAAATTCGTCTCTGGAAAGTTCTTCATAAGAGTAGATATATTTTGTAGAGAATTTTCAGGAATCAATGATGCATTTCAATTTTAGAACTTAATTTAATTAATAAAAGTTAATTTATAAAATATCTGGTGAACGTTATACTGATTTCGAAATATTCAACATTTTTTACATTACGAATAAACATTTGTTTATTAGCTCGAAATGAGTGAAAATTCTGAGTTTATTCAGACTTTCTTAATTCTAATATTACATATGAAGATATTGTAAAAATAGTGAAAGTTACAATGCTCTTGTTAGGATATACTATTATTTATATAATTTTCGAGATACTGTAGGTTCTTAGAATTCTTTCTTTTTTACAACCATCTGATGTAAGAATGTAGAACTTCTCCTTATTGATAAAATATTTCTAAATATTGAAAGTATTTTATTTAAAAAACTTAACTTTATTTTTGTTAATTTAAACTTTCCGTCAGATGTATAAAATCACACCAAAATCGATTGATTTCTCATTTTTTGCAACAAAATCAAAAGATGAAAAAAGTTTTTCAAGGAATTTCAAAAGTATACAAAATAATTGAGAATTTATAATTTTTTAAATATAGAAACTTGTAATTCCTTATTTTATTTCAGGGATCTCTATAAGTTTTGTAAACTTGAAATCCTTTTAACATTCTTACAAATCTAAATTCCTGAAATCTCTTTAAATTAAAATTCCTTAATATTCCTTAAAATTTCACAACTTATCGTTATAACCCTTAAAATTACTTAAAATCCAAAATCCCCTTTTTTTAGATTTCATGGGATTTTACGTAACTCTATGTAATTTGACGATACTTTTGGGTATTCTAAGTAATTATAAGGAATTTTAAGACATTTTATGATACTAAGTAATTTTAAGGACTTTTATTTTCACAAATTTTGAGAATTTTTGTGAAATTTCATTAGATTTTTAAGATTTTAAAAGTATTTGAGAAGATTTCAAGGAAATTTGTCTAAATTCAATAGATTTAATGAGATTTCATGAATTTATGTGTAATTTTAAGGGTTATAACGATAGGTTGTGAAATTTTAACGAAAGTCAAGGAATCTTAGGAAATTTAAGTCCCTTAAATCTTTCTAATAACTTCATATCCCCTGAAATATCGTAAAATCTCTTAAACTTACTTAATATTCTATAAATTATCCTAAAATCACTAATAATTTTTCATAAAACCCTTTTAAATTCCTTAACATTATTAAAGATTCCGTGAAATCTCATTCAATCTCCTAAAATACTATGAAAATCCCATGAAACCTTTTTGACAGCAATCCTTTTGACAACGAAAATAATCTGAAGATAGTTTTAAAATTGGGTATTTTCACACAATTCGCGCAATAATTTTCAAGCCACCAATCAGATTTTCGACAACAATATGTGTTAAGGTCACTTTTTTAACATAGAAAATATTTTTTCCTTCGTGTAAAAAAGTAACACTACTTTTAACAAAAGGCTACATTTGATACCTTTTTTTATGTTAATTCCACTGACAATTCCCAATTCTTTTTTGTATATACATATATATGAATTTTTTGTAGATATATGAATCTCACACTCAGAAAAATGTTTGGTTGATTCAAAAAAAATTTGGTTGAATCAACCAAATTATTTTTTTACACTAGCCAAAATCACTTTCTACTAAATAATATGTTTCGTTCAACACATTTATTTGGTTGAATCAACCAAACATGCTGAAACAAATAATTACTTTGAATTGGCCATATGAAATTGTTGCATTTTTGCAAAGGAACCAAATGTTTCGTTGCGTTGACCAAATTTTTTAGTTGTAACAAACAAACTAGATTAAACAAACTGTTTTATTGAATCAACCCAACTTTCTCTCTGAGTGCAATTGGTTAATTTAGGTAATATATTGTTTTAAATAAAAATAGAATCACATGCTAGTGTGACATTTTGGAACAGTCGTTGAGATATTCAAGTAATGGTAAGAATGAAAGACGAACAATTGACTTTCGAATCGACAATTATATTTTCATTGTTAGTTCTCAGCGTTCCATCTGCATCTATACAAAAGTTAAAACAGAATAGTGATATGCTCTGGCAGCGATCCGTGAAGCGAATCGAGATGAGATCGATTGGTTGGGATGGATCAACGCTCGAGGGTATATGTATATATGTATATTGTATATAATATCATTTTGATCTGATCGCTACTGAACGACAGTACCTCGATAACAGATATCTTGTAAAGCTAGTGGGTCTTTTATTTATCCTTCACCACACGAAATTAGTTACTGTCGCATTTTTTACATATGAGAAAAATTAACATCTACTTCATAAAACATTGTAACTTTAATAAGAAACCTAGGACGCTGAAACGATGAATCTTGAGACGACTGCAAGATGTTAGGTATACCGGTAATAATTTATGTGCAGTAACATCTGCGAGATAGAATCTTATTACGTGCCAACCAATAACAGGTGTCGTTTATGCTAGCTCGTTATCGACTTGCTAAAAAGTAGTTTTATCGTTTTAGCAAATGGCATATATATATACTTACTACTACCTTAAAAAAGTGGTGTAAGGAAATAATGTCTCGAAAATCTCGCATACATTGTTGTTCCAAACCTGATTGGCTTTTGAATAACTTGAAGTTGTATCAGAAGAAAAACAACATAGAATTCTTGAAAAACTCCTAAAATTCGTTAAAATTTGTGCAAATATCTAAATTTTTAGAAATTCTCAAAAAAATTCATGAAATACTTAAAAATTTCACAAAATTTTAATAAAAAAACATAAAAACTACTTAAGTTATCTTAAAATACATTAAAATCTCTTAAAATTTCATGAAATTTGATGATAACTTTCAAAATCCTTTGCAATTTTACGAAATATTTTGAGTTATAAAAGTCTTTTAAAATCCCTCAATAAAATTAACCGACAAACTTTAAATCCTTCAAAATCCATACAATAATTTTAAAGTTAAAATTCCTGGAAACTTTTGTAAATCCCTTAAAATTGTCAGAAACCTTTTGAAATTTTGAAATTTCTAGAAATTCAACCAGAAGATTAAAAATTTTTTTAAATCCCAGAAAGTTATAATTTAATGCTTGTGTATAGGAACTACTTTTCTAAAAAGCGAGAGATAAAAAGATGCGAGGTCATGAAGTACAAATATGTGCCATAGAGCAGTTTAAATTATTTGCCATGATTGGTTTTAGGAACACATTAAGATCAGCACCAGCAACTTTTTCACGACAAAACTAAAAAAAATCACGATTATTTGTTTTGATATTTTATTATGATTATTTATTTGTTATTTTCTTACTATAAAGGGAGCGTTCATTAATAATGAAAAAACGGTTTTCAAAGTATTAAATCTCTCCCACACCTATCTTAACATTTGTAAGGTTTTTGATACCCCACTCCTTGCAAATCCCTTTTAAAGCCATATGTATTTAATGAACTCTCCCAAGATTGACAACTGAAAAAATATTTTTTCTTGAATAATATTTACCATATCCCTGTAACCCTGAACAGTAGTTGGCAGATCTTCGTCCTTCACCATTTTATCCCTCAATATATTATACGGATAAACTTCCATCTGCTAAAAGAATAAAATGCTTTTTAATATACACTGAATCCATATCAAATCGAATCCTTTATTTTTCATTTGGTTCAGACATTTAATAATTATAAGTTTTTATGAAGAAACATTATTTTCTCTTTATTAATATAATCGAATCAGTTGCACTCACTTTTATCTCCGTATATAGAATGGATTACGTTCTGGAATTAGTAATTTATAAATTTTGTTTTGTGCAAACTCTGCCATGGAAGAGAAAGGTAAACCATCCGGTTTGCTTACAATGTCGCTTACAAAAATTGATGAGTAAATTGAATAAGTGATCAATCCAAAACATAAGATTGAAAAATACACTATCCCGGGAGAGGAGGTTCTCGGGAACACTGCAATTATTCGGATGTAAATAAAAGGCTTAGGCCGCTGGTTCACGTTAACGCGTTGCGCATGAAGCATAAGGTTCTCCACAAATCACAGGCCTCCATTTCCAATTAAGAAATGAGAGTAAAGTGAGCAGGAAACGGGATTGAAATGGAGGCCTGTGATTGGTCGTGAAAACCTTTTGCATTATGTGTTAAGCGTTATGCAAAACTGTGTGCCACCGGCCTTAAAATCAATAATTTTATTTTAAAAACGGTCATATCTAAAGAATCTTTGATTAAATTGTAAACGCTGATGATTAAATAATTTGATATTAATTCATTGAAAATTGTATAATTTTTGTTTTTATAGGAAATTGAAAACATTTTAGTCGCTTTATTTATTGTTACCTGATAATCCTAGCTGACAGAGAATTCCCCAAAGTTGCAGGAATTTTTTTCGTATATATCTTCCGTAATGAAGTTCTTTTTCTACTTTCTTTTTCTTTAATATCAAAAGAGCCATTGCAGCAAATAATAACAGTAACATTCCGCACCAAGCTTTTATTGCAAAAGGCGCGCGCGTGTGTTTGTGTCTGTGTGTGTGTTCCCGAGTCGAAATTTGGTGCTACTTTATCGCTTCAAGTAGAACTTTTGACCCTACTTTTCGTCTCCTTGTTCCCAACTCGAACGGTGGCTCATACTTTTGAGATCCAAGTCGAAATTTTGACCCTACTTTTCGTCTCCTTGTTCCCAACTCGAACGGTTGGTCATACTTTTGACGCTCCAAGTGGAAATTTTGCTTCTACTTTGTGTATACTTATTTTACTGGTACCTACTTGCCGGTCCCAAAAATATTTTCAGATATTTTCATTCTACTTTGCGTCTACATAAGCTACTTTAAATCTTCTCCTCTCCTAGAAAGAACATGCATTTCAAGTAACGCGCGATCCGTCTATCGTTAATATCGATAGATTCACAATTTATAATATAGATATTTATCTTCTTCTTTCTAATTCTGCGGTAAAACTTTTCTTCCTTGTTCGCAAATTATTTTATTTATATCACAAGATCATAAATTTAATTCTAAAAAATATCACACTCTAATGACATATTTTGATAATTTTTTGTCAACGTGATCAGTTTCAAAATTTTATCATTTTTCAAAATTCAAGTGCTCACGACTTTGTAAACAAATTTTTCTCTTGAAATCGGTAAAAAAAAAACCTGCCAGCCGGTCAAAACCTTTACGTAACGTAAGACTTTTAAAGATGCTTTCTTTTATTTGAGATGTATCAACAAAGTTTCTGTATTATCTGTTTCATTTAATTTACGATATCTATTTTCAAATTTAAGATCTAACGTGTGCTTTTGTGCGCACATTTGACTGTTTTTTTCCAAATGTTGATATATTATTAATATTTATTTTGTGAATTAAATTAGACATATAGTGACATAATCATTTCCCAATGCTGAACTTAATGAGCGCGGGAAATTTCCGAGATTTAAGTATGGATTGTCGAAGATTTTAAATACCTTAATATGGACTCTTTACAAGTTTTCAATATTAAGTATTATCTTGTATTAAATAAGATAGTATAGTTCATTGCTTTTGTACACTTATTCTTTATTATTTATATTAGAGTGGTTTCGATTTTATTTTCAATATAATAGAATGAGTAACTTAAAATAAACCCACTTGAATTTGTTTCCATTGCATGGCATTTCTTTACTTTGAATTTCAATTATAATACATTATAAAGTTAAATTATTGTCAGCATTCAAAATTAAAATCGATGGAACTTATTTCAGTATATTTGTATTCAAGTGAGATCAAATTTATGCATTTGAATATTTTATTAATGTTATTATGCATACTAGCAAAAAAAAAGATTCAAGGGATTCATTTTTACTTCCTCATGGAGGAAGCTTTGTAGTGGTAACAAAATTTAGTTTCCCAGACAAGGTTTTTTCAAACATATTTCAAGCGAAATATATCTAACTAGAGGTGCCATTGTGAGCACATTCTCATCACAGTTCGCGCGCTTTCATTCGCTTATCAACTTAAATTAATTTATTTTCAAATGAAGAAAAAAACTAATTTACTTAAGGTTCTATCGACCTTAAGGAACACATTCTCATCAGTGCACACGCGTTTTATGCTCGACATTTAAAACTTCTTTAAAAATATAAAATTCAAATTTTTAGCCAAATAACGCGAGATACAGATAAAATTATAAAAATATAATTATTTATCTTAAAAATATATATAAATTCTCCCTTAACCATTTTTTAATATGATGAGCATTTTTCTTTTGATTCTTAAAAAAAAATCTACTTTGTGGTAAAATTTTACACAAACCTAATACTTTCTCTGATGATAATGTAAAAACCATATAGATAATTTTCTCTTTTGCATATTATCTGATTATTTTATTATTG
>UCOK01008950.1:67016-91218 GCA_900474325.1 Synergus umbraculus
ATTTTATTATTGCGCGCTTCGCACTCGGCTATTTTAAAGAATATTTTTTAAGATTAAAAAGAAAACTACTCATCCTACCAAAAAATGATTAATTGAGAATTTGTAGATCATTTTAAGATCAATACTTATGTTATGATAATGTTCTCTGTAACTCGTGTTATTTGCCTAAAAAATTGAAATTTTTCAAGAAAATTCAAAAAGTGGTTATACCAGTGTTCTATAAGACGTTCAAAAAGGAACATTTTTTACACCTTAAGTTTTTTTTCATAGCTTGTGTTATTTAGCTTAAAATTTTAATTTTCTTTATTTTTTTTTTAAATTATCGAAATGTTATATATCTGACAATTTTTGTTTTATCAAAAAAAGTCATAATGATAAATTGTTCGACTATTTAAGTACTACAAATATCCTTAAACAGAATTTGTAAACTAAAAAAAAAATTTTTTTCAAAAATTCGAGAAACATAATTATTGGCCTTAAAAAGATCTACAAGTTCTCCTTGAGCCATTTTTCAATAGGATGAGTAGTTTTCGTTTTAATCATGAAAAATATTGTTAAACAGAGCCGAGCGCGAGTGTCATGATGAGAATGTGCTCCTTAAGGTCGATAGAACCTTAAGTAAATTAGTTTTCGTTGCATTTCATGTTGTAGTAAGTTAAATAAAAATAGGTGCAAGTTCCGCGAAGCGCGCAAAACAGAGCACGAAGCGCACATTTTTTTTCCCCCATTTTTTTTTACATATCTCGCATTTGTAAACAATTAAAAATTGTAAACATTTGAAATTGGTAATTGTGCGGTTAAATTTTAGAGATTTTTAAGACACTAAAACATGTTTCGGAAAAGATAGCACAGGGATATGTCGCGGACACCCTATTAATAAAAAATTATTAGAAATCTCATAAAATTTCATAAAATATTTAGAAATGCCAGCATAAAGTCTCTTGAATTCTCTTAAAATTCCTAGAAATTCTATGACAACATTTAAAATACTTTACAATTCTCAGAAATCTTTTGAAATTTTGAAATTCCTCTAAATTTCACGACAAAATTTAAAATTCTTTAAAATCCCAGAAACCTTTTTAAATCTCTTAAAATTCCACGTAAACCGTCGAAGTCGCTTAGAATTCATGAAAACCTCTTAACCTTCCAAGAAACTACTTGAAGTTCAAACTCTATAACAATTGAAATTCCTTTTACATATATCCTTTAAAATCCAGATAGGATTAGAAGTATTAAAAATTTCATCAAATTCCATGAAATCCTTAAAAATTCCAATAAATCTTTTAAAAATCGTAAAAATTTCATGAAATTCCACAAAATCTTTCAAAAGAAGAAAGATCTTGAGCATTTAAGAAATACGATCTAGCATTTAAGAAATTTCAGAATCCATAAACATTTTTATGATTTTTATAAACTTTAGGGAATTTTAAGGGACTTCAATTTTTTTTGAAAAACTGAGGAATAATATTAATAGGATTTGAAGAACTAAAAAAAATTCCAACGAATTTTAAGCGATTTTGAAGAGCACTGTATCAATTCGCAGTTATCTATCTATTAATCTATTATCATCTATTATTTTCTGGTCGTGCTGTCAAAATATCCGCCATTATCGGCGCATATTTATTCAACTCCATTGCTTTATCTATTCGTTTTATCGAAAAACTGGTGAGTCTTGACCTGTTCTACACCTTTTCTTTCCAAAAATCGATCAACTTGCCCTTCTCTCCCTTCAAACCCACCAATACCAAATCCTAGTGAAAAGTTGACGGAATTAGACACGCGCGGAAAAAGGGTCTCATAACAGTGGGTGTTGGGAGCCACCCTACACATTAAAACTAAATAAAAACAAGAAAAAACAAGGAATTCAAATCCCAAAAAACTGCGTTTAGTGTGGAATTGTATTATCCGTCTAATAATTTGTACACCCACGCATATTGCAAATAGGTATATTCGAATTACTCTCTGAGTGTTCTGTCACACAAAACCCCGTACTAGTCGCGCTCCTGGAATTCGAGTTTCTCTACATTAAGGTTTTTCAAATTCCATCAGCCTTTAAGGGAGGGTAATAAGGCTTAAAGCCTTATGTATTTAATGAATCCTCCCAAGATTGCCAACTGAAGAAATATTTTTTCTGCAATAATTTACCATATCCTTGGAACCCTGAGGAGTTGTTGGCAGATCCTCATCCTTTATCGTCTTATTCCTCAATATATACGAAAACTAATTTACTTAAGGTTATATCGACCTTAAGGAGCACAATTTCATCAGGGCACTCGCGCTCGGCTCTGTATAACAATATTTTTCATGATTAAAACGGAAACTTATCATCCTATTGAAAAATGGCCAAACGAGAACTTATTTTTACGAATGCGTCTGTCTGTGTGTCTGTATGTCTGTATGTCTGTAGATTTTAAGTTTTTGAGGACGATAACTTTCGAACGAATTGGCCGATTTGATTAGCCTTTAGTATACTGATTTAGTGTCCTAAAATAAACATCAAGTTCGTTGGCCAACTATTTTGGATAAAAATTCAAAAAGTTGGAGTATTTAAAAAAATTTTAAATCCACTTTTTTTAATTTATAAATTCTATGCACGGATGTTCGTAGTACTCAGAAAATCCAACAATTTTTCCTAATGACTTTTTGATAAAAAAAAAAATTGAAAGCCATAACATTTTGAAAATCTAATAAAATGAAAAAAATTTAAATTAAAAGCCAAACAACACACGATATTAAAAAAAGTCTAATGATTAAAAATGTATCTTTTTGAACACCCTATAGGAATTGCATAACAACTTTGCGAATTTCTTTAAAAAATAGAGAATTCAATTTTTGAGCTAAATAACGCGAGATACAGAGAAAATGAGAAGAAACATAATTATTGGCCTTGAAAAGATCTACAAGTTTTCCTTTGGCCATTTTTCAATAGAATGAGTAGTTTTCGTTTTAATCATGGAAAATATTGGTAAGCATCAGAGCCGAGCGCGAGTGCCCTGATGAGAATGTGTTCCTTAAGGTTGATAGAACCTTAAGGGCATGTGTTACTTACCATATGAGCAAATTTAGATAACCCGGGTTTTTTTCTACAATTTTTACATTTTCAAAAAAATTATAGTCAATATCCGTCAAGAACGTGAACACGGACGGATGTTGACTAAAATTTGTTTGAAAATGTAAAAATTGTAGAAAAAAATCCGGGTTAATTAAACTTGCTCTTATGGTAAGTAACACATGCCCTTAAATAAATTAGTTTTCGGTTACATTTTATGTTCTAGTAATTTAACTAAAAACATAGGTGCAAACGTCGCGAAGCACGCAAGAGCCCATAGGGCGCAACACGGAGCGCGGAGCGCGATGTGTGAAGGATAATGTGAGAAGCGGGCAGATTCAAAAATTATCAAAATGCTCCAAGTTTTTGAATTTTTGTCCAAAATATGAACTTGACGAACTTGACCTTCATCATTTTAAGGGCATGCTCTGCGGAGGTCACGTGATCTCGGTTATGAAATTTTTTTTTCAAACAAGCCACATCCACACGGATTGAGATATCGTGTTGAAAATTTGGGATATTGTATAGAAAGCACTAAAGTACATTTGTCTAGATCAATATGTATATAATTTCGAAAAAAAGTTTTCTCCGGAAAACTGTTTTTCGAAATTTGTTTATAACTGATGTATACAAACGTACTTTAGTGCTTTCTATACAATATCCTAAATTTTTAACACGATATCTCAATGCGTGTGGACGTGGTTTGTTTAAAAAAAAATTTCATAATCGAGGTCACGTGACCTCCGCAGAGCATGCCCTTAAAACAATAAACCAAAGGTTAATCCAACCTGTCAAATCTTTGGAAGTTATTGTGTTAACGAATTAAACAATCTACAAACATACGATAGACATACAGACATTATTCGTAAAAACATGTTTTTTGGGTTCAGGGGGTCATAAAACGTGGACATTTAACAAAATCCGGGGTGAGGGTGTCAAATTTTACACAAATCTAATACATTCTCTATGATGAGAATGTAAAAGTTATGGGACAACCATAGAAGTACAACTTATACTAATTTGTGGTTTCCATAATCATGATTGTTGTGGCAACTATTTCATAATATTTGCCACATAATTATGGTTGTTGCCACATAATATTCGTGGTTTTGACAACCACAAATTGTAGTTGTACCACATTTTACTATTTCTGTGGTTTCTTCAGAGCAGTTTTTTCCGTGTGCCGGTGTGCATAATTTGAAAATTACAAGTAATTAATTAATTTAACAATTATGTAAATGAAAATAATTATAACTTTTTATGAACAAACATTATTTTGTATTTATTAATAATCAGATTAGTTGTGCTTACTTTTACGTCCGCATAGAATGGATTACGTTCTGGAATTAGTAATTTATAAATGTTGTTTTGTGTAAACTCTTCTATTGAAGAGAAAGGTAAACCATCCGGTTTGCTTGCAATGTCGCTTACAAAAATTGATGAGTAAATGGAGTAAGTGATGAATCCAAAACATAAGATTGAAAAAAATACTATCCCACGGGATGAGGTACTCGGGAACACTGCAATTATTCGGATATAAAACGCTTAGGCTGCTGGTTCACTTTAACCCGTTACGCATGAAGCATAACATTCTCCACCAACTACAGACCTCGATTTCCAATCAAGGAATAAAGAAATTTGAATAAAGTGAGCAGCAAACGGACTTGAAATGGAGGCTTGTGATTGGTCGAAAACCTTTTGCATATTATGCGTTAAGCTTTATGTAATACTGTGTGCCACCGGCCATAAAATCAATAATTTTGATTTAAAAACGTGTGACGAGTAGTATTGTCGCCCGTCACATATTTCTATCTCTCAATATCTATCACTGTCAGATCATACGTCACCGAGCGGGCGGGGCGAGATTTCCACCAGCCGACTTCCCCTACCACCCGATGGTTACTCGTTACGTAATTACAGGTGCTTAAAAGCACCGAATCGACTCATTTTCGATCAGTTCGCTGAGGAGCAGCTCGTCTGCAGTCAGTGAAACTCATCTGGTCTCTCTGCTAGCGGGTTACCACCATAGCAGACAGACCGGGACGTAACCTGGACGTCTTCTTCAGGGAAGATCCACTAGATGTGCGACTGGCAGGCACCCCTACAGCCGTACACTTAGATAAAGGATTTGTCGGCCTACACCGACCTATCCTGGGTCAACCTGGGGATGACTTCCAAGACCTGAGGGAACTAGAATACCTTGTCATTTCCATCCTGACTAAGAACCATCTGATTCCTGACCAGAGGGCACCCCCATGGCCAGTAATCAGACAAAAGAGGATACGCCAGTTCACAAACCTGGCCTACCCCTGGTTCACTCCTATCTAAAACCGTACCTGGACAAATACCGCAAGAAATAAAAATGAGTAAATTAAAAGAGATCTCCCTCGTCTTTCTCTCTCACCGAACCGTACCGAAAACCGTTTATTAGAGAGAGAAGGACTCAGGAGATAGTATCCGTCTCGACCGCTAGCGATACGTAACTTACGTAAATAGTCACTAGACACCGCGTGTATTCTCTCTCGTACACAATATCCACTCTCTCTCATGTACACACCGCACGTAACACATCAACACAAACATATTAAACTTATATTGTTAAATTATTATTTCATATCATTTTCTAATTCAATTAAAGTCATTTAGTTTCTAAATTAGAAATGTATTTTTATAGAAAAATATAGCACTTATGTCATTTTGTTAAATATAAACCGGTAGTTAATTTATTTCTTGCCCTTAAAATCGATCCTGGCTCGACTGAAGCGTCCGGTAGGGCAAAGATAATAAAACGTGACTGCCAGATAGAGGAGTTACCGAAAACACCACCGTTACATGGCGCCCGAACAGTTTCAACCCGTTCTTTTTTTTGACCCGATTCCGTTTTCGTTCTTTTTTTTCCCCAAGAGAGAAAGTAACGTCACATTCGAACTAGGTCTTGACCCGATTTTGTTTATTTTTTTCCGAGAGAGAGCAACCATCGCCTGTAACCTCCATCCCGGCGCTGCCCTGGCAGCTCATCTGTTTCGTCTGTTTTCGAATCGATCTGGGGAATCGTCCTCGTGCCGTCTGCTCTCCTCCGTACCGTAATTTTTCTGAGGGTAGCCGGTAGCGTGGCGGTTTTCTTGGTCACTAGGAGACAGACGCGACGGCCGCGTGGCCACGGACAGAGTCTCGGAAGATGGATGTCGCAAAGCGCAAGAATACAGACATCACACCGTTTTTCAGACATACTCTTGAACTCCGTCATGAGACCTCACACCGCTTCTAAAATTTACCCCACTCCGTCCTTTCTTTTTGTTAACCGACCATTAAAAACTTTGTTAACCGACCGCTAAAAACCTTACTAACCAACCGATAAAAATCTTGTTAACCGACCGTTAATATCTTGTTAACCGACCGTTAAAAATACTGTTAACCGACCGAATTTCAAAAAAAATATTTTCTCAATCAAGTTTAGTCAGTCTGGAAGCTCAATCAAGACACAAGCCTCTGGATACCGCCAAGCTTTCCGTAAAAATCTTGAAGCTAAGAGAACATTTTCGTAAGACCGTAAACAGTATAAGTCTACAAACTTCACAAGGAAGAGCTCTCAGAAGAGCTACAACATTATGGATTAAATCCAACCGGGACAGTATCCGTTCTCCGTCAGTAAGCTTCATCAGGGCAAACCCTGATATTTTCAATCGATCTTCCTGAGTACAAGGAAGATCTCGATAGAAGTAAAGACCTGGAGATTTTATAGGAAGAGCTCAGTAGGCTCCAACCACCGCCGTCTTCACCTCGGCCGGCCACAAGCATGGCAGCCGACGAAAATACCAACTTCATACAGTCAAGAAATACAACGCTACATGGCATCACAATTAGAAGACGAAACTTTACCACCACGCCGCATTCTACTGCTTACTTCATGAAATAATGGACGATTTCAAACCGCAACGTCACATGGTCACCATCCGAGCTTAAACAATTGGACCAACAAATTTATGTCCGTCACAGACATCAAGGATCAAACGAAGCAATAAGAAACTTCGTAACATCGCTTTCAAACTCTCATCAGACGTCGTGGAAGCTTTTCTTCAGAGAAAACAATGGAGACTCTTTAGTAACAACTTCAAAACAGGACTCAGATTATTTATCCCCCGTACCGACATAACTACGCCGGATGAATTAATCGGACGAATGGAAGAGGTCCAGGAAACCAGGACTCAGACTATTTATCCGCCGTACCGACGTGACTACAACGGATGAATTAGTCAACAACACAAAGAGTCTCGCAACGACCAAGGAGTAACTTTTAGGCCACAGAGACAACATACCGCAAATGTCTGTCCAGTCCGTCAATCCGTCAACGCCTTACAAACTATCCCCACCGTTCCTGACCGCCTGGTCCTACGTCTTGCCAGATGGGTTAGTTTTGCAAGTGCGAACCAGTACCAACGTCACACAAGCCGAAAGTGGAAGAAGACTTCTACAAGTTTCTTGTCAACCAGCAGCGGATGTTCACCAGCCTAGTCATCATCCCGGTAGAGGTGGCAAGTGCAGTGAACAAATTTTTCAAAGTGTATTCCGAAATATTTAGTTTACCGTTTATATTATTGTTTCCGATCAACCGCATTATTATGATTTGATTTGTTTCTTTCCGTTGCTCCACTACGTTTCGCTTTTCGAAGTAGGGGGGAGATGTGACCACCGTTACAAACGATTATATTTGAAGAATCCTAGATTAACTTGTAAACGCTGATGATTAAATAATTTGATATGAATTCATTAAAAATTGGATTATTTTGGTTCTTATAGGAAATTTAAAACACTTTAGTCGCTGTATTTATTGTTACCTGATAAACCTTGCTGACAGAGAATTCCCCAAAGTTGCAGGAATTTTTTTGGCATGTATCTTCCGTAATGAAGTTCTTTTTCTACTTTCTTTTTCATGAATGTCAGAAGAGCCTTTTTATAATTAAACATATCTCTCCAATCATTAGGGTTACTGAAATATCGACAACTTTTCGTTTTTCGGAGTTAATAGGATAGTAATACACTGAAATATCAGCTTGAACATTTTGAAGTAGACCCATTGCACCATCCCAAGTTTTACTGGTTTTGTTGAAACTTCCAGAAGTCAAATTTTCCGCAAAATATTGCATCGTGAAATTTCCAATCCGTTCAAGATCCTTGCATAATTCAGGCATAAACAAAGATGGTCTCTGCCGTGAAATACATAAATTAATTATTTTATAATATATAATATCAGGATTATTTGTAAGTGGTTTACTGATTTTAATGAAAATTGACGAAATTTTCTAGTTCTACACAAGATCCATTTCAGCTCTAAAGAAAAAATTTGTTTACTATCATCGTCTTTGCCACACGTAAAACTTTTCCATTCAGCAAATCCTTTTCCCTTTGCATTGAATTTTCCTGAGCTATTAGCCTGTGTTTTTCGCTTGGTTCCCAAGTAGGCTTTTTATAAACTATCCATGGATCTGCACCTTCATATTATATTTACTTTTATTAAAACCGAAAACATTATATTTAAAAGATTATATTTACAGTAAAACCTACTGTGGTTGGGATAAAAGCGTAGGAATGTTACAGGTGTCGGTTTATCCAGTTTATGATCATCTGAAATAAAATTTAGAACGTAATATTTTACTGGTTGCCTGACTGTTCCAGTGTTACTGATTATGAAGCATAACTGAAGAAAAATTACATGATTGAACCAATACTTACAACCGGCACGGTACTGCACCAGTTGTAATGTACCAATACTGGATAGCCAAAGCTGTCGCAGTACTGACTTTACCATTGGGTCAGTACTGTATCAGTACTGCAGTACTGTGACAGTACTGCAACAGTATTTCACCAGTACTTGAATCCAGTACAGAAACAAACCTGGCTAACCAGTACTGAGCAGCGTTATCATCCCAACACTCAGCCAGATCTGCGCCAGTACCTCTTACAGCACCACGCCAGTGTTGGCCAGTACTGGTACTGTACTACGCCAATTGTAAAATTCCACTTGGGATGTAGTAAATTTACAACTTTGCGATCACTTAAAAAAAATCAATACTTTTCACACTAAAATCAACTAAAATCTAAAGAGCAAAATACATTCTGAAGAATAATAGATGAGAAACATGTTAAATCACTTTTCTATACTAGAACGTGTACGTCAACCGAGTTGTATTGATGTTTAATGTTTTTTTCTAAAATAAATATCTCATTTATAGTTGTACATTATTATTTGAAATAAACCACTTGTTTTCTATTTTTTCTTGTATTGTTTTGCTAGTGCTTATAAATATAAGTATAGGTATGGATTTATTCTTATTTCTAATGATTTCCATAAAATATAATAGTTTAGCATATTATATCTATTTTCTAAGGTATTCCGTTTTGAAAGTTTGAATTTTATAATAATTCAATATCCAACATAAATAGAATAGAACCCTATAATTGATTGAACAAACTATATTGAAGCTGTTTTGTAAATCTTGATTAAGCTTTAAACAAATTTCCTTCGAGATGCGCATTCTATCTGATGTCTGTAGCATACTAATTTCACACTCTGAAGTGATGGAATCACGTTTTGAAATTTTTTCCACCGTTCGTGTTTAACGCGATGTAAAATTAATAAAAAACGTTAATGGCACATAAGTATATCTAATAAGAGAAAACAAGTAACTCCTGAAGACCAATGGCATTAACTCATTGGCTGACCTTTCATTTCAACGGCACGATATCGTCATTTCTGTAGAATACCCTCCATATTTAAACACAACAGGTACGACATTAGACTTAATTTCTCATAACCCATAGCATTATTTTTCACCTTATTAAGTACATTAAATTGTTACCAAACTACGGTTCTGAGAAGTCTATTGAAATTTTGTTGAACCAAACATAATTATATATCATTACAGAAGATTATACGAATTACTTATTGTTAAAATTAGTTACCCCTATTTATACCAAATGCTATCTTTATTTTATTCGTATTTTTATTTTATTCTTCATTCATTCTTAATTAAGTTCGTTATTACCTAAACTGGAAGCTGATCGTAATTTTTTTTTAATTCTCTATAGATTTATATAAATTATATCAGCGAACAATATACAAACGTATCTCGAATGTATTGCATCTGGTAATCTCGTAGGCGAGTATGACTTGAGTATTGATAGTTGATACTAAATGAACAGAGAAGAATGAACCTATAACCCCTTGGTTATGCTACTATTGTGACTTGTGAATAGGTGAATAGCTATTGCACATTTTTTTGCGCCTCTATCATTGAAGAATGTATACCTGCATTTTACATACCTAAACATGACAGAGTATATAAATTTACGATCAATATCGATCGCTATTTCTAAACTTTTGTGGTGTGCATATACTTTCTAAAGATTCCTTCGCTCCCACCAGCCGCATCCATAGTAACATCATTTCCTTCTACACACTCTACATGCTTGATTATTCTCAGAATAGTGCATTCTCACTCTCTCGGATAATATCCGTAACTGTACATACTTATATCCAGACTAGATTCTCTTACTGGATCGTATACTGAAACTAATTTTCATTTTTTTCTATGGAGAGGATTAGCTTCCTCGGGGAATTGGTTCCAAGCATGTTTTCTCCAAGGCTGATTTATCAAGTGGACTATTCCATGTAGAAATAGACCCATTTGGTCCCATTTCAATTCGAGCGCTAATCTGGGTCTATTTTTCTTAGAGTATTGAAGTTACATTAAAATTGTAAATCCAGATGATTGAACTTGAAGAAAGATGGTCCCCGTCTTACATATTGCAACTACTGATTTCTATCTCAAAGTTATTTTATACTTTTAGTTCATAATATCCTATCTTAAAAAAGTGGTTTCACGAAATGTCTCGAAAATCTCGCATACATTGTTGTTGTAAACCTAATTGGCTTTCGAATGACTTGAAGTTGTAGAAAAAAAAAAAAAAAAAAAAAAACAAGGAAAATAATCGCACGCGTGTTTTTTTGTCCTCATCCCTTAAAATTAAAAAGAAAACCTTCGAAATTCGTAGAAACCTCTTGAAAATCCATAGAAATTCATAAAAACCTTCAAAATCATTAATCTCTTGAAATCCATGTTAAAATTCGTAAAACTTTCTAAAAATTCCTAGTAGCCTCTTGAAATTTCTTGCATTTAAAATATTTTTAAATCATTAGAAATTTCATCAAATTCCATGAAATCCTTAAAAAATTTTAAATATTTTAAAAACTAGAAAAATCTCTTCTTAAAATTGTATAAAATCCTTCGAAATACTTGTAAATTCTACAAAATCTTTTTAAAAAATCTTTAAAAAATCCCTTGAAATCCCTCAATAAAAATCTATTGAAATCCTTTAAAATTATTATAAATATCATGAAATTTAATAAAATCTTTAAAGATGCGATGTCTTTTAAAAATAATTAGAATTTCTTGAATTCTTTTAACATTTTTCGAAATTACATGATAAAATTTAAAGTCCCTTAAAATCCTTTAACATTATTCGAAACTTTTCGAAATTTCGAAATTCTACGACAAGATTTAAAATCCCGGAATCCTTAAAATCTCTTAAAATTTTCAGAACCTTCTTGAAATTCTTTCAAATTCTATAACAATTAAAATTCCTTTTATATCCTTTAAAATTATAAATCTCATAAAATTCTATGAAATCCCTTCTATAATTCCACAAAAATTTTCAAAATCATAAATTTTGAAATCCACCTTAAAATTCAGGAAAATCTCTTGAAATCTTTCAAAATTATTAGAAATCTCATAAAAATTCATCAAATCCTTAAGAATTCCACGATATCTTTTAAAAATTGACTAATTTCTTGAAAGCCATTAAAAATTGTATAACCTATGACGTACTTTTAAATTGTACAAAATCTTTTGAAATCTCTCAATAAAATTCCCTGCCAAATATTTAAAAATTCTTGAAATTTTACGTTAACATTTAAAATTCTTTTATATCTTTAAAATTCATTTAAAATATTAGAAATCTCATAAAATTGCATAAAATCCCTCGCAATTCTTCGAAATCTTTTAAAATATCTTAAAATTCCTTGGAATTACAGGATAATATTTAAAATTCCTTAAAACCCCATAAAATTCTTATAAATCTTTTTAAATTCTAAGAAACCTCTTACAATTTCTCCAAATTTCAAAAAATTAAAAATACATTTTTCTTATTTAATTCTTAAAAATCTCTTATAATTGCATAAATTCCTTTAAAATTTAACGAAATATTCTAAAATCCCTTAAAATTCTACGAAATCTATTTAAAATCCTAAAACTTTTTTTAAATTTCGTAAGAATCACTTAAAAATCGTCAAATTCCCTTAAAATTTCTAGAAATCTCTTGAAATTACTTTCTAAAAAAGTGGTGTCTCTCTATAAATGTCTCAAAAATTTTGCATACATTTTAGTTTCAAATCTGATTGGCTTTGGAATGACTTCAAATTGTAAAATTAAAAAGAAATAATCGCGCGTGGATAAATAATAAATACTAGGGCATTTATGTGACTGACCTTTCATGACCATTTATAGAGTGCCCACACGTAAAATTTCGATCATAATATTTTACAGATTGCCTGACAGTCCGAGTGTTACTGATTGTGAAGCATAACTGCAGAAAAATCAGGCACAATGCTGAATTCATTTTATCACATAAAACTTATGTTCAATTTCATTCAAAACGGAAATATTTTCACTCCACTCTCTATCGTAATCACATTATCGGAAAGAACTTATAACTAAAGCTGTTGTAAATTTAAAACTTAGCGATCACTTAAAAAAATAATCAATACTTACCACTTAAATCTAAAAGCAAATTACATTCTGAAGAATAATAGATGGGAAACATGTGAATATTCATGAATTAATATTAAATAATACTATTTATTTATCATTGTTCATTGCTTTTACTACTTTATTATTTATATTAGAGTGTTTTCGATTTGATTTTCAATAGAATAAAATCAAAGCCTTGTTTTAAGCAGTTAGGATCAAATGGCGGTCGTTCCGCTTTTGTTGTGCCACTGATCAAAGTTGTACTTCGGCATGCAATTATTGCCCGATTAATCTCTGAAAGACCAGTTTGTTATATAAGGCGTATCTGTAAAGTCTCGACGAAGAATGTTTGCAAACAGGAATTGGCTAGGTCTGATCCAAGTCTCGTAGTCTCGTGTGCACTTCAACATACTTGTAACTACTCTTACACACTTTTACACATTCTCTGCTGCAACACGTGTGCTTACACGTTCGCACGTGCTCGACGTAATACAAGACATCAGAGTCTGCTAAAGTCAAGTATACCGACCCAGGTAAATAAATCCAAGGGATTTATTCACCGGTTTATAAATCCGCTGGATTTATTTACCTTTGTCAGACTAGTAACAAAAGTCATATTTTAATACCCTTTGGCGCTTTTCAAAAGCGTTTTAACAATCTTGGCGAACATAATACTTCCAGCAACAAGAACCATTTATTTCCTGGATTTAAACTCAATTTAGAGTGTAAAACTGCGTTTACTCATTTATTTCATTTAGTCTTATTTATACTTGGGAGTTTACAACTGGTTTCAAAGTCAAGCAAGGCGAAGATTTTTCCTAAGGAACAATTGGACAGATGTAAATGTTTTATGCATAATTTATATAATACTTCTTGCTCTTTTTATTATTATTTTATGGGATTCTAAACTAGTTTTAAGGGATTTGACTATATATTTTGTGGAATTTTAAGTAATTTTGAGAGACTTTTAAGAGTTCTTTAGGCATTTTATGAGATTTTATTGGATTTTAAGTATTTTAAGAGATTTAACGATATTATCATAGGATATTAAGTTATTTTAACGACTTAAGGGATTTCAAGGGATTTACGAGATTTCATTGGATTTTCAGGAATTTCATAAGACTTCATGTGATTTTGAGTAATTTTATGGGATTTGATGGTGTTTTGGGAGATTCTTAGTAATTTTAAGCGACTTTAACATATTTTATGAGATATTAAGTCATTTTAAGGACATTTATTTCTAGAAATTTTGAAGTATTTGGTGAAATTATATTGAAATTTGAAGAATATTCAAGAATTTAACGAAATTTTACGGAATTTAGAGTTATTTTCAGAGATATAATAAGAATTTAACCATTTGCTAGTATACAAGATAATTGAGAAATTTATTATTTTTGAAATATAGAAACTTGTAATCCCTTGTCTAATTTCAGAAATCTCCATAAGTTTCGCAAAATTCTTTAAAATTCCTTTAATATCCTTCAAAATTCTTAAAATTATTTAACATCCTATAAAATCTCGTAAAATCCCTTAACTAGCTGTCAAGTTGTATCAACTTTTGTACTCATTCAATGAGCACTTTGCTTCCTGTAAGCAAATATGAGTTGCTTCCTCTATGAGGAAGCAACTTATTAAGTATTCTTTAAATCAGCATTAAATTTTGATTATTTGAAAAGTTATATTCAAAAAATTCATTTTTGAAAATTCCAGTAAAGCATAACTTTCTTATTTTTCAATGAAATGAATTAATCTTCTAAATCAATCGATTCGTCTAGTCACAAAGAATCTTCATTTTCTTTACATCAGCTTTAAATCTTAATTATTTCAGAAATTATAGTCGAAAAATTACTTTTTTAAAAATACAATTAAAAATAACTTTCTTATTTCTCAATTAAATGCATTCATAATACAGGTCACTCGATTCGTCTCGACATAAAGAATATTCAGTTTCCATACGTCAACTCAATATTTGGATTATTTGAAAACATAGAGCGAAAAATTAACTTTCAAAATTATAAATAAACATAACTTCCTTATTTTTTAATGAAATGCATTAATTATATAGGTCAATCGATTCGTCTCGATGAAAGGAATCTTCGTTTTCCTTGCATCAGATGTAAATTTTCAATATTTGAAAAGTTATATTGGAAAAATGAATTTTACGAAAATTATAAAAGTACATAAAACTTTTAAAATTAAATATTTTGTTAAACCCTTGTAAGAAATTCAACTAGGTATATAGTGGAATAACTATGCAAAATTTCATCAATTTATCTCTACGCGTTTTCAAGAAATTGCTGGATCGTGACACACACACATACACACACACACACACACACATCCGGACATTTTTTCAGATCATCATATTAGATATATTGCCCTTGAAATATGTTCAAAAAAACCTTTTTTAGGAAACTGGATTTTGTCACCACTACAAAGCTTCCTCTATGAGGAAGCAAAATTATTTAAAACCCCGAAAATGTCATGAAATCCATTAATATTCCTGATAATCCAATAAAATTTCGTAAAACCCCTTGAAATTCCTTAAAAAATAACTTAATATATCATAATAAAATATTGTAAAATATCTTACAAGTATTTAAAAATCCATGAAATTCCGTAAAATCCCTCGAATTCCTGAAAAGAATTTTAAATTACCTAATATCCTGTACAATACATTAAACTCCCTTTAAATTTTGTAAAATTACTTGATATTCTTTAAAAATCCATAACCTATCGTTATATCCTTTAAAATTACTTAATATCCCATAAAATATTGTAAAATCAGAATTTTTGAGTAATTTTGAATAATTTTAAGAGATATAATAAGACTTCGTGATTCGTGGGATTTGAAGTAATTTGAAGTAATTTTAAAAAATATCCTTTGATTTTGCGAAATTTAAAGGAATTTCATAAGATTTCATAGGATTTTTAGTCATTTTAAGGGTTATAACGATAAGTCATTGAATTTTAAGGAATTCAAGGGGTTTTACGAAAATTCAAGAGATTTAATCAGATTTCATGGGTCTTTGAGTAATTTTAAGAAATATCAATTGATTTGGCGAAAATTAAAGAAATTTCATGAAATTTTGAACAATAATAAAGGCATTTTAAGGAATTTTATGACACTTATGGAGATTTCTGAAATTAGTTAAAGAATTACAAAATTTTACATTTCAAGAATTAAAAATTCTAAATTATTTTTTCTACTAGCAAAAGGTGAGCAAAAACGAGAAATTAATCATAATTGCTAGTATAAGAAATAATCACGTTTGTTTAATTTAGCACCATTTAAACCAAAATTAAACAAAATAAATTCTTGTATAAATATACAATCCTGTTAAATTTATCTCTCGCTCAGATTTGAAAAGTTATAAACTATAAAGTGATCCCTGAGGGGATTCATGTTCTTGGAAAAGTGTCGCCCTAAAATTCTCGTCTCTTAACTTTTTTTTTACGTTTCGCAATAAAGTAAGACATAAAAAGTGGTGTTTTTATGATTCTTGTGGTTTTTGGGCTGCCAAGTCTTTTTCTTAATTTCTTGACGGTACCTTCGTAATTTGAACACGTCTTAATAATAATAATAATAATAATAATAATAATAATAATAATAATAATAATACAAATCAACGTTTAAAATGCGAGGTTTGTCGCTACGTGGACACTGGACACGTTCAATGTTCACTGGTTTCGCCCTTCTGTGAAATTCTGCGTGAAAACGAATTGTCCTATAGAATTAAATTAAACACAGGGCCCTGATCCAAATATACCAAAGTCACGTACTCTCGTAATTCTTCTGTTACCAACTCGACATGGAGGTATAAAGAATTTTACGACTCTTGGAAGCAGTGAATCCCATAATATAATACTAACGGTATAAAGGGAGAGAACATAAATGTTCTACTTCAGTATTAATTCATTCATTACTTCTACTATTCATTCAATTATTTCTCTTCATTAAATATAAAATATTTAAAACAAATTGAAAGCGATGTTGTTCTTCCCCTTAAGATTACGTACATGAATGCCTATAACACCATAGAAAATATTGGTGTCTACTATTTTTGAATACAAAACAAGTAGGCACTTTATTTCCCAGAATACTCATACTCTATCTTCTAATCTCACCTACTGATCTAGTTCGTGGCTAGTTTTTACTTGAGTCTCGTTTGACTTAAAAAAAATCACTTAATTTATTATTCTTCTGTTAAAAAACATTTTTAAAAGTATATTTCTTTCCATGTTGAAGCAAAACTCATGTTATATAATTGTATGTCTTTCATAGAAAATTGCCTGTTTATCTATCATGGTTGTGTATCCTAATTGGCACATATTGATCGAAAAACAGTATGCGAAACAGCTTTATCAGAAAGGATATCGTTCACCTGGGTGAAATATATAACTAATCTATACAACCTTCTATAATTTTATTGCGACAAATTGCTATAACACCAAATCACTGTTAAATTAAGTTAGTCTCGGGTTAAATTACATGTTATCGAATATAGCCTTGCATTAAATTGAACATGGGTTGAAATTTAAATTCCTTGCGAATTGATTTGTATTCATTGAATTTTATATATATATATATGAAAATAAAATTTAAAAACGAATTTAAAATGCGTTAACATTTCTTAAAACTCCCTGAAATCTCATGAAATTCCTTAAAAATCCACAAAAACATTTAAAATAATGAATCTCTTGAAATTCAAGTTGAAATTCGCAAAAATCTGTAAACTATTCTTAAGCATTTCTTGAAATTACTTAACATTTAACATCTCTTAAAATCCTTCGAAACTTAAAATCTCTTAAAACATCCAGAATCCTTTCCAATCATTTAAAATTTCACGAAAACCTGTGAAATCGCTTAAAATTCGTCAGAATCTCTTAAAATTCTTTGAATTTTACAATCAAATTTAAAGTCCATTTACATCCTTTAAAATCCATTAAAATTATTAGTAAATCTCATTAAATTCTACAAAATCTTTTAAGAATCATAAAAATCTTTTGAATTGCCTTAAACTTCGTTAAAACATATTGAAATACCTTAAAATTCTACGAAATCATTTAAAAATCCTAAACATCTTTAGAACTTGGTAAAAATCACTTAAAAATTTACAAATCCATTAAAATTCCTAGAAACCCCTTGAAATTCCTCTCTAAAAAAAGTGATGTCACGAAATTTTCCTAAAATCTCACATACACTGTTGTTCCAAAGCTGCTCTCTTAATCATCAAAATTCAATTGTTTTTCTAAATTTTGAATAACTTGAAGTTGTAAGAAGTATAATACATAATCATGCGAGTTTTGGTCTGCTAGTTTTTAATCAAAAGAAAAAAAAAAAAAAAAAAAAGGCCGAGAGCGTGATGATACTCTAAAAAATTAAAAATGATAACAGGCGTTAAAAGTAGTGAAATTATTCATTTTGACACTTAGGAATTATTTTATAACTTAGTAACTCAGAAGAGGAAAATTTCGTAATGAAATAGAATGAAAGGGCTCTGACAGTGTGTGCTGGCACCTGAGCAGCAAGTAGGTTACCTTGGTGAGGTAAAAACCACGATATGCATACGGAATTACGGATAGTGATAAATAAAATTGTCAAGTCTAATTGCCATACGTTTTGTTAAGATAAGAGAGTTTCACATTACGCATATGATAACAGAGACTAACGGAAGACCTTGTCACCGTTCCTCACGCAAGTTCAATGCATACTCGTGAGCACTGAGCATCATTCTGAAAGGAAGGTTCCATACAATACAAACTCGAGTGCAAAAGTGAAATTCGCTAATTGTCGAGTGCAATTATAACGAAATTGTGACGGAAAAGAAGACTCTTCCTCCTTTTCTGTGAATGCTGAGTGTCATCGTTTAGCAATCACTTTCTTCTGTACTAAATATGAGCCCGGGAGTAGTAAACTCAACATGTTCTGCACAACGACCTTGAGAAAATGTTACTACTTTCTCATTGTCAGTCTAAGCAGGTCTAAGCATCATCAGTATTTTGCTTCATTATTTTATGAAATCCACTGGAAAATTCCCTGCGACAAGCAAGAAATTAGGTGAATTAACGACTCGAAACGGAATGATATAGATTTTAACATTCTCGCATTTCATTTTTAATTAGAAAAGATATGCTTTTTACTACGCTTTTACTGCAGTGGAAGAAAGTATATGGTCATCGTCATTTGGTTCCATAGATTAAAATCTCTTCTCTTGAAAGTTATATTATTCTTAGTGTTGTATTGTTCTTTTATTATTTTGGCCAAGAAAAATTCTCTGCTTTTTACTCGTAAATAGTGGAAATGGTATACTAGCTGTTCTAAAAATTTTTTCCAATAATTATGTAACACATTTGGTGTCCCTGATGGATTTGTGTAAAAAGTAAAACAATTACTACATTCTCGTATTCAGTGGCAATAACGTTTTTCTAGTATTAGAAAATATAACTCGAAATGACTCTATTTAACTAATGACATGTCTTTGAAGGTAAATTTTCGCATGGCAAACTCAACGAAAGATTACAAAATGCGGTTATTAAATTCGGTTTTTCTTAAGTTGTTGGGAAATTTTTAAGTCCAAAGAAAAGGTAAAGTTCTTGCTTTGTTTTTTAAGTTTGAAAAATTTCATGAAAAACGATGTCCTCGAGCCAGTTATCTTAGAAAAAATTAAAACTCTGATGAAAAAAGCACAGTAATGTGGCTGGTTATAATAAATCATGTTAATTAAACTAGTTTTAAATTCACTTACCGCAAAAAATTTTTACAGGTGTTTTTTTTTTATTTCTTTCAACATTTTCACAGAAAGAAACTGCTTTTCGATTTATTGTTTCAAATGTTTGAAAAAGAATTGGTATTATACAAAGAGTAGTTTACTTGGGAAACTGAGTGATTATGTTAAGGTTTAAACTCTTTAGAGTTTAAATAGCGAATTTTTAGAACAATAAATAAAATTGTTTTGTTCTTTTGTTTCAGAGGATTCCAACTATTCCAAGTTGCCCTGTCAAGAGTCCACAACCTCTAAAGGAATTTGTCGGTCGCTGTCAAACAATGCCTTCCCGAGTTAAAAAGTCTTTTTGCGGCTGTCTGCAAGTAAGATTTGATATAAATTTATAATAATATCCCCTCTCTCAAAAAATGATATTATCCAACAAGTTTTTTTTAAATTTTGGTTTTTAAACTGTTTCATTCAAAATTTCTGTTAACTATAGCAATTATGATCCGCGCGCGATTAATTTCTCGTTTTTGCACACCTTTTGCTAGTAGAAAAAATAATTGAAAATTTTTAATTATTCAAATATAGAATCTTGTAATTCTTTATCTAATTTCAGAAATCTTCACGAGTTTTATAAAATTCCTTAAAATGTCTTTATTATCCTTTAAAATTTGGTGAACTTTTTTTAAATATCGGAAATTCACTTGATTTTTTTTAAATTACTTAAAATTACTCAAAGTTCCATAAAGCCTCTTTAAATCTTTTCAAATTTCTGAAAAACCGTTGAAAATTTTAAAAACTATTGAATCTATTCAAAGTCTTTAACATTATTTAATATCCCATAAAACATGGTAAAATCCCTTAGAATTACTTAAAATTCCGTAAAATATGAACAAATCCCTTAAAATGATTTAAATTACTATGAAATTTCATGTGATCCCTTAAAATACCTGACAATCCCATGAAATTTCGTAAAATCCCCATATAATACTTAAAATCCCTTTAACATCAAATCTGAAATCGGAACAGCTTCAGTTTCTTTCATATTCACAGCTTCATATTCATATTATTTATGACATCTTATAATGGACAACTCTTACACTTTAACCTCACATATCATTACATATCTCATTCAGTGAATCAAAATAATCGCGCATATCGATCTTGTCCAATGCAATTTGCATAAAACGATCAATCAATCCATACTTTTTCAATTTCAACAATATTTCGCGGAGGATGTGATAGTACGCCTTTCCCGTCATCGATTAATTAATATATCCTGCACTCAGTGGAATTTTTTCAAGGTTGATATAGTTATCATTAAATAATATTCACACAAGGCTTAGTCGATGATAATAGTATGACAGACAAGCACCCCTGGAAAAGTTATGCCAGTGATGTCACGAATGTCAAACTCGACGCGACGATAATTGGCTCTTTACTCTCGATCAATTTTTCACTCAGTTTCGCATCAAATCTGCAATTTTCTCTCTCGCAAAAGTTCGAAAATTCAATCCACAATTCAGTCGAGATTATAAAAGGCCTGGATAAAATGCAGAAAGAAAATCAAATATTCAAAGCGCGAGCTGCACCGATGAAAAGTTTACGACAACTTACGAATGTTTCACAGCAGAGCTATTTATTTTTGTTTTTTTTGGGCCTTTGAATCCCTCGAAATACCCAAAGTGGATTTTTACGTAAGTGGAAAGTGAAAATTAAATTAAAAGTAATAAAAATAAAAATTATTAGCTGAGAAGAGCAGATTTATTCAAAGTAGTTATTTGAAAATAATAAACTTCTGCAAATCCGTCACTCAATTTTTACATTCTCATCAGAGAAGGTATTAGATTTGTGTAAAATTTGACCCCCCCCCCCAGTTTTTGTCAAATGTCCACGTTTTGGGACCCTCTGAACCCGAAAAACATGTTTTTATGAATGTGTCTGTCTGTCTGTGTGTCTGTCTGTCTGTCTGTCTGTCTATCTGTAGATTTTTAGTTTGTGAGTACGATATCTTTTTTAAATGCAAAAGATTAATTCAATTTTCTTGATAATTAAAAAACTGAAGTCGAAATTTCGAAATTTTCAACCATTTTCATTTGGGAGAATTTGAAAGTAATAGAAGACTATGACCCAAATTTTTTGATAAAATTATTATAAAACTAATTCTAAAAAAACCTTACTATGAGAATATTTTTTGTTTTTTAGTTTTTTGTTCTTCAATAAAAATTTTTTTAAGTTTAATTTTATTCATTAAGTTTTATAATTTTTTAGTAATAATATTGTAAGAATTAAATTTTTTTTATTTTGATAAAACAAATTAATTGATGTATTTAAAAAACTTCCAGCATGAGCAAATTTAATTATGAATACGGAAAAATTTGTCAATTCTCTAATTAAAATCACTAAACTGTAAAAAAAATTTAGTAATCGTAAGACAAACTTTTTGTTGTGCAGTTTTAGTTGCCTCAACCAAATTTTGGTTGATAGAACCAAACCGTTTTCTTAGAGTTTAGAATTAAAACACCCAAATTTTTTGACAGTGCTTTTTTTCTATTAATGGAAAGGTAACTTTAACAAACATAATAAGAAATGTAATGTTAATAGAATAGCCCGAGGAATCGGTTCAAATTGAAGATCATTATCGAAAACGTTCTGGTCAACTTTAATTTCATAAGAAGTTTAAGTTTTTGCCCGGTTTTGAGTTATTGCAAATAATGAGTTTAATTTGATACCGGTTAGAAACAAGTACTTCCCGATTTGCAGGTGGAATTTCATGACAGAATGTTGCATGCGGTGGATCCTGTTTTTCTGTAACACGCAGTCAGGGAGTCCAAGCTTTACGTTTTACTGCGTAATCGCTTCCTACATTACTGTCATTTTATACGGGCTGATGAGATAATTCGCAAAACAAAACGCAAATGCGAAATCTATTCGTAAAATATACTCTTGGGTAATAAGAAAATGGCACGCTCTGAAGTTTAAATTCTAAGTTCAATAAATGCCGCGGGGTACATTCGTGCATATAATTCAACAAACACGTTTCTCTGCTGTACATATTAATCATACATCTATAATACAAATAAGAAACAAGACAAAATGATATAAAAATTATGCATACGCAAAATATTAAATTTTTTATAGATATACTAGCAATTTGATATGATTAGTTTCTCGTCTTTGCACACCTTTTGCTAGTAGAAAAAATAATTGAGAATTTTTAATTCTTGAAATATGAAATCTTTCAATTCTTTATCTAATTGGATTTTCAAGAATTTTCAAGAATTTAATGAAATTTTACAAAATCCTTTAAAATTTCATAAAATTCTTCAAAGTACCATGAAATCACTGAATATTTCTAAAATCTCAATAAATTTCGTAAATCCCTTTTGAATTCCTTAACATTTTTCAAAATTCCGTGAAATCATATTAAGTCTTTTAAAATACATTAAAATTCAATGTTTCGTTAAATGTCTAAAAGTATACTCAAATTACTTAAAATTCCACAAAATATATAGTAAAATTCCTTAAAATTACTTTAAATTCTTTAAAATCTCATAATTTTTCCCAAAAGAATATGGGATTGGAAAAATTGAGGGATTTCAAAAGTATTGAAAATAATACAGAGATTTTAATTTTTTAAATATAAAAATTTGTAATTCTTAGTCTAATTTTAGGAATCTCAATAAATTTATAAAATCCTTTTACATTTTTTAAAATTATTCAAAGTCCCATTAAATCCCATTTAAACATTCAAAATATCTAAAAATCCAATGAAATTTTAATTAATGTAAGGTCAAATTTTTTTTTAACTATTTACCTTAATTTTACCTTTCTTATTATAAACTTAAGTTTTAAAAATCACTGAAAATCCCACAACATATTTATAATTAAATCTTTTAAGATTTCTCAAAATCCCATAATCTCTTAAGATTTCTAAAAATCTACTGAAATTTCGTAAAATCTCTTGAATCTCTTAAAATTCCTTAAAACTATTTAATAGCCCTTAAAATATTTGAAAATCCAATAAAACTTCGTGAAAATCCTTGAAACAGCTTTAAATATTCTAAAGTTACTGAAAATTAAACAAAATATCGTTAAATCCTTTAAAATTATTTAAAACCCTGTTAAAAGTAGTACTGGTGATCGAAATCAAAGATACAGACACAATTAAAGTTTAACACAATTAAAGTTTATTTAAATTAACAGGATTGCTCAATTCACAAAATACCGATGATTTCTAATATGAATAAGAAATTTAAGGTATAATCCAGATTCTGAGAGAAGTTTCACAAACTTAGCAAGAAATAATTAGATTATTTTGAGAGATGTTTCACTAAAGATGTAAAGATATGAAATAACTCGCAAATCAATGAGTAAACATTGATTTAAAAGATGTTTGAGATTTAAGAGATATAAATTAACAAAAGAAAAGTGTGATCAGTTAAAGAAACTTGAAGAAACTCAACACAATGAAATTTAGTCAAGAAAAATGAAAAGACTCAAAGTGATGAACAAAGATGTAATCAACTCTTGAGATATAGAGAAAAACTCAAAAAGATGATGAGAAATAGAGAGACTTAAGAAGATGTGAATTTTTAGGATACGAAAATGTAACTCAGTAGATAATTCAACGA
>UCOK01008951.1:0-13426 GCA_900474325.1 Synergus umbraculus
CGACCCCAAAAACCCTTGAGTAACAAAATTTGGTCGATTTTGGAGCATTTTACAATTATTGCCAGCTTTTCGGGATTTGGTCCCACTGTGCGTCGATCTAGTCAAAAATATTATTACAGATCTAGTATAGCATCTAAGTATATGTCTATATCTATCTTTTTTGATACGGCTGCCTGCTGCGGTCTCAGACACCAGCCGTCTCCACATTTCGTATAACAAATATTCTAAGTTGGCACTGCCATCTCTGGCACTGCTGCTGCACGAAGAGCCTAGTATAGCTATAGTACTACAGCCCGTGCTACACGATGCTTCTTTCAGTGATAGCTATTTGAAAATCCATTTGGTTTTCCAATCGGAAAAACATTTAAATCGCCATTTGGAAATTCATTTGGCTTTTCATTTGGTTTTCCATTTGGAAAACCATTTAAATTGCCATTTGGAAATCCATTTGGTTTTCCAATTGGAAAACGAGTCGAGAATGCGGCAAAAAAGACAGTTGGGAGAGCCAACTCGATAAACCAATTGGAAATTTTCAGCTGGGTACAGATGTCAAAATCCCTTTATGCTTCTCAGGCTGGCGTCCCATGATTGCGTTTTGCGTTGCGTCATAATGAGAGAGAAAGAGACAGAAGTATACTTTTGTCTTTTTTTCTCTCATTATGACGCAACGCAAAACGCAATCATGGGACGCAATCCTAAAGGAGGTAAGGGTGCCGTCCTATGATAGCAGAAAACACAAAGCAAACAGCAGAAAATCATAAAAGTGAAAGAGCCAGGCCGATTTTCTCTCTTTCACTCTAATGATTTTCGGTTTTAAGCACACTCGGAATTGTTTTTTGAGGATAATATTATTCCCAATTGTGTGGGAAAAGGTGAAAATAATTATTTCACATGATTCTTCGGATGGAAAGTACATGAGAATAATGTCTTATGGTTTTTGGAGTTTGAAAGCGGAAAAACGTCGAACGATGCGCACGCGGCGGGTATTTCAAATCTCAATTAAAAATGAATGTGAGAAATATAATTTACTTTATTTTGTTTTTTCCAAAGAAATGGAGAATAAAATTAAGTTAATAGTTCTTTAAGTTTATTCTCCATTTCTTTGGTAAACAAAATAAAGTAAATTATATTTCTCACATGCATTTTTAATTGATATTTAAAATACCCACCCGGAATTTCCAATGTGCTTCGCCGGACTTAGCGTGCGCCTCGTAAGGTGCTTTCACACATTTTGTATTTTGGTCGTCGATCGAACCGAAGTTCAGAAAATCCATAAGAGTAAAAGAGATGGACAAAAATATTTCTCTATCTCTTTTGCTCTTCTGGATTTTCTTAACTTCGGTTCGGTCGACGACCGAAACACAAAAGGTGTGAAAGCACCTTTATTTTCATCTTTTCCCACATAATTGTGAATAATATTATTCTCAAAAAAAATTCCGAGTGTGTGTATCTATTCGCTAGTGCAGTGATTTACCTCCTTTAGAAGCAAAAAGAGATTTTCACATCTGTAAGTATTGCTCACTATTTATAAAATATTGTCTGAACCTTTCTTTTTTTCGTATCTCAAATCTTTTATTTAAACAAAACTATCAGTTTTTGTTCAAAATGAGACACTAGCCCCCCTTTTTGCCATCGAGAAAACGATTTCCATTAAAGGACCCGTCAAACAATAATGTATATTTGCAAATCTGTTATCTAAAGTAAATCGTGAGGTGGGAATTTGATTGATTCCATAGATTGCAGGTCTTTTTTGTGTTTTTTTTTCATTTTCGTTCCAGCGTTCCAACAGCCTTAACTTGTTATAATAATGATTCATTGATTTATTTACCGAAAATTTGATATAAAGATGATTTTTTAAATTTTTTTGTCCAACACCCGCGAGGGAAACGCGACTTCGCAGGCTCGTCTCGAGAGTTGTCGATTTCTCAATTGATGACGTCACAGTGGTCGAAGTGAGTTGTAGTGGGAAAAGTACTCACTTCGACCACTGTGACTTCATCATTTGAGAAATCGACAACTTCACCCTCTCTCGACGAGCCTCCTTGTCGACGAGCATGTCACTCGCGCTTGTTGGACAAAGTTTTATGTGCAACGAGTGGACAATGGCGATTCCAACGAGTGTGAAGTTTGCCGCACGAGCGCAGCGAGCGTTGGCGATTCCAACACTCGTTGGAATCGCCAACTTCGTCCACTCGTTACACAATCTACTATTATACCAAAACGATGTTACTTTGCAAAATAGTTTTGCCCTTTCAAGTAATATTTTTCCATTATTTGCCTATTTTATATAGTATTTCAAAATATGTATTCTTACTTTTTGGAATAAAGTTTTAGACAAAAGTTATTGCTTTCAATATATAATAATGGAACTTTTTTTTGGAACAAAATTTTTTTGCTGAAACGTAGTTTTTGGAAAAAACCATTTTTATATATATTTTGAGTTTTATAAAATGCGCTGATGAACCAGTGAATTACGCTGATAAACAAATGAATATAACACCTTCTTTCAGCGAAATTCTACTGATTAATCAGCGTTATATATACTATTTGGAATCAGTTGTATACTTATCGCTCATTTTATTGACTGTAAACTTTTGTTTCTAGCAATTTCAGGGAGTCTGCTTGTAACTTTTCATGATATATAACTTATATTTTAAGTATAGGCTTGTCTATAAAATCACGGTGAACAAAAAATGACACTTCTTGTGAATATGCCCATATATTTTTCCCTTATAATTTAAATTTAAAACTGAGTTTAAATTTAAAAAAATTTCCCGTCTCCGCGAACACATTCTCTTCCCCTGTGCTGCGCGATTCGGTCGTCATGCTCAGTGTTACATATGGGACATTATGTCTCAAGTGTACCACCCTCAGAATTTAAGTTTGTCTGATCGAACTCAAACTTGGGTAAAGTATAGTCCTACTAGATAGAACTTTAAAGGAAAAAGATTTTTTCGATTGGATAAAATTTGACCGAGTAGGGGAGGGGGAATTTTTTCGATTTTGTGCTGCTTCGTGCTATTTCGAAGGTACTAAGCTCCTTTCCTATGGAATATACAAAATTTTATCCCAAATATTTTTTACTTTTTCAGAAAAAGGCATGTTTTTTTTCTTTTTTTTTTTGTCTCTAAATAAAGCTCCACGGAACTTCTTCGGACTAATTTATCGTATCAATTATGAATATTTATTGTTTATTAAACTGCTCACTGCATTGTAAAGGGTTGACACTATAATTAAAGTTTTCTAAGTTTTTCTAATTTTCTTTATTTAATTTCTCGAAAACAACAAAAAACATCAAATTAAATTTTACAGCATCGAATGATAAAGTCTTAAGCTTTATTTTAAGACAAAAAATAAAACATGCCTTTTTTCTAAAAAAGTCAAAAATATTTGGATTTAAAAAAAAATCGGTCAAATTTTTAATTTTTTAAAAAACCTGTGTGGAAAAATTTCGGGGCGTTGGCCGGGTACTGGCCAGACGGGCGATTCACGACTCGCCAACGGATACCTGAGAATCGAACCCAAATGAACCCCTGTGGTGGTGGCTGGCAGTTCCCCCCATCAGCGCATTTTACTCCTCCGCAACTGTCTCACTATTACTGCTATCACTACCTACAATTAGGACAATTTTTCTTTCACACTTCTCAAGGTGTCAAAAACAGCAGGCAATTTCATATTCTGGACTGATTGACACTGTACTTTCCATATGAAAAAATGATGCATAAAAATAATATTAAACATAATTTATATTATAAAATATATAGGAAAAATATATATTGTAATGTTCGAAGCGAAAAACTAAAATATTTAAAAATTTTATCATATAGTTATAAATAAAAACTAAGAATCTCAGTGAAAAAAAGAGATCAATCGAAAAAATCTTTTTCCTCTAAAATTGTACCTAGTAGGACTATACATTACCCAAGTTTGAGTTCGATCAGACAAAGTCAAATTCTGAGGTGGTACACTTGATGTACCACCCATATACAGTGTTCGTAATGTACGCCTTAACATTTATCACTAGGATTTTGCATTGAATGCGTACAAAAATCTAGTGACAAATGTTAAGGTATACATGACGAACACGTATAGTATGATTCATGTATGCCTTAACATTTGTCACTAGATTTTTGTATGCATTCAATGCAAAATCCTAGTGATAAATGTTAAGGCATACATAAATCATACTGTACAACTTACAAAATTAGTTTATTCTATAAAAGAGAAGTTTATTTGCGACATATAGTGTTTTATTTACTACTTTTTTCTCTAGATTCAATGTTTTTGAAGTACGTAATATCAATAAAGACTATTATTGATATTGTATTTGAAGAATTGTATACACTCGACGTTCGCAATAACAACGAAATCCAAACCGGAGGCGTTTGCAATAAGAACTAAATTCCTTTTCTCAAATATCATATTAATGGCGCATGCGTCACATCATCTGCGCATGCGTATTGCACATCAAGTAATATTTTTTAGCATTTTAAACTGCGCGCCAATAGAAACCAATAATATCCCGGAGCGCAACGCATGCGAAGTGGTATCAAGTAAGATTTTAGGTCCATGCAGGTTGAAATTGCTAATGGAGTGCGGTTGTTATTGCGAACGTTTTTATTGGGAACGCCGAGTGTAATGTAAAATTCACACGTCGCGCTTCACGCTCAGTATTGCGCGCTGCGTACGCTTGCGCCCTTCGGGACGTTTGCACTCACCAACTTTTATCGCTACTAAATAATTTACTTTACACTCGACTTCCCCAATAGTAATGTTCCCAATAGTAACATGTTCCCAATAATAAAGACATTTCGTTCCCAATAGTAAACAGAATATCTCACAATTAACATGCGTTGCGCTCGGCATCTGATTGGTTGTATTCGTATTTAAGGTGACGTATGCGCAATTGATGTGAAATTTGAGGAACGGATTTTTTTTTACTATTGGGAACGACTCTGGTTTGGATTTCTTTACTATTGGGGAAGTCGAGTGTAGTTTTAGATGAAGATGAAAATTAATTTACTTAAGGTTCTATCAACCCTAAACCTCGCGCTTTGTGCTAGGCTATGTTTAAGAATATTTTTAAAGATTAAAAGGAAAACAGCTTATCCTTTCTAAAAATTATCAAGAGAGAATTTGTAGATCTGTTTAAGAGCAATAATTATATTTGTTATAATTTTCTTTATATTTCGTGTTATTTGGCTCAAAATTTTAATTTTCGATTTTTCCATAAAATTAAAGAAATTGTTACACCAATCCTATAGGGTCTTCAAAAAACAACATTTTTAATCTCCTGACATTTTTTTCATATCAAGCATTATTTTACTTCAGATAATAATTTTCGTTCGCATTGCGCGCAAAAATTTTCTTTCACATGCAATTAATTAAAGTTAATTCCAGCTAATTCTTTGGAAATATTTTATTGAATCAATTTTCTGATACAAATTTTAAATTAAAATTTAATATCATATTGAAAAAAATTATTTTCATCAAGGGCATGTATGCAATACTTTACCATAAGAGCAAAGTAGTAGTATAATATACCAAAGTTTTCACCTTTTTTTTAAGAATTTTTTTTTTCAAATTAAAATTTATATTACAGATTCTAACTTTTCACACATTAATATAGATATAAAGCACTATTACAAGAATAGTGTTTCGAATAATCCGAAAAAAAATTCAAAATGGTCGACTTGAAAATTTTTCACCTTTTTTTTTTAACCGTAAATTGTTTTAAGAAAGGGTTAAATATTAATCAATAATTATGATTCTAATAGAATAACATATACAAATTTCAGCCCGATCGATCAAATAGTTTTTTCTGAATCATGGCGACCACGTTGAAAAACGTTGTTTCGAGAAAAACGCCTTCTCTGAACAATTCAACAATCTGACGATTTCTCGTCGTGCTTGTCTTTTTATATCAGTGTTTCCAGATAGTGGGATTTTTCGGCCCCCACCACACGATACACGAGCTCATACTTTGTATACGCACTAATCATTTTTTTTATAATATGATGTAGGTAAGCCCCAAAATTCTTTGTATTTATTTAACTTTTTTATACAAATCTTCTAGATCATCGGCTTGCCTCTCTTTCAAATTTTAGCGCACCAATTTATGTTTATGTTTCTCCACTTATTTTTTATTCTTCATGGTACCTATCATAACTTCTAATTTTAATTATAAGCTTAAATTTATTTTTGATTTCAAAATAAAAAGGAAAATTATAACAAGATATGGCATTTATTACGCTAATATTCGAGCTTCATTTTCTTTCTGCTTTTTTTATAATTTTATAAAAGTTTTCAGTGATTTTGTAGATTATTTCAAGCTTAATAGTAATTTTTCATGTTAAAATTGTTTTACGTTAGTGTAGTTTGACTGGAAAATTAAATTTTGTATTTTTCAACAGAAGTCTTTACAATTAAGAGCATACTCTGCCCGTGGTTTGTAAAAAATTTTTTTTTTCAAAGTCACCACGGCTGAAAAATGTGCTCGAATTTTTGCACTGATACACCCCAACTTAATGTGATATATCTACTTTTGTATGAATGAATGTTTTGGATACTTAGCAAAAGTTTATTGAAAAACAACTAAAGTTACAGTGTTGATTTAGACTATTAAATTTATATGTAGAGGACGAGTCTGATTCAGTGGTCAGATGTTCTTGTTCTGTGGTTCGTAGGCAGTCTGAATCTTAAAATAAAAATTTTAGGACAGTAAGGTAGAAATTATGAGTACAAAGTGGAGGGAGAATACTTATTTGAGAAGAAGTGGAAAGACGCTCTCTCGTTTAGTGCCCTAATCTGGGTTTTTCCTCAGGTAAGTGAAACTGCGTAAAATGTGAAGTAGTTAATCCTCTGACAATTAGGGTTCCACCTCTCGAATTATAGTAAAGTACAATATTTTGACAAGGACGTTTGTCCCAACCGAGTACCACAATAAACTAATATTTATTAGGATGCTACCTGAATTAGTTGCCAAGAATACTTTAAGAACAACATATACCCTAATAAATAGCTGCCTAATAAGGATTTAAACTGTGAGATACAATAAAGAAGCTTGAATAGACTACTTATTTTAAATATATCGTAATGTGACAATATTTGAGATAAAATAAGCAATATAATTCTGAGACTTAACAATGGCCAAACGAAATGATATATCGCTTTCAAACTTTGGGATATGAGAAATGAGACACTGAATTGCGTTCTAAAATTTAATTTGAGTAGTAATTTTGTAATTTAGTAATTTTGAAAAAAAAGCTAAGTCGGTAAGGTAGGGATTGTTTTTTTTTTCAAAATTATTACTCAAATTAAATTTTAGAACGCAATTATTATTTTGTTTGGCCGTGGTAACTTCGAAAGACAAATTTTCACAAACCACGGGCTGAGCATGCTCTTAATTGTAAAAAATTCTGTTGAAATATATAAAATTTAATTTTCCAGTCAAACTACACCAACGTAAAACAATTTTAACATGAAAAATTTATATTAAGCTTGGAATAATCTACAAAATCACTGAAAACTTTTATAAAATTATAAAAAAAGCACAAAGAAAATGAAGTTCGAATATTAGCGTAATGAATGCCATATCTTATAATTTTCCTTTTTATTTTGAAATCAAAAATAAATTTAAGCTTATACTTAAAATTAGAAGCAAATTGGAGCGCTAAAATTTGCGAGAGCAGCAAGCCGATAATCTAAAAGATTTGTTTAAAAAAAGTTAATTAAGTACAAAGAATTTTGGGGTTTACAACCTTAAAAAAAAAAAAATGATTAGTGCGTATATTATAGAAGCCAAATTTTGCAGTTTGTTCTCCTTATTATTACTTCGTGATTTTCACACAGCTCTTGAGCTCTGTTTCAAACTGAAAATAGCCTTAAACGGGCCACGTTCTTTTTTTTTAAGATAAGAAAAATAAATTATTTCAAAAATTTTTTAAATGCTCTAATTTTTTAAATTTTTATTCAAAATGTCGGAAATTTTTTTAAAAAGTTGTTGGATTTTCATAAAACTTAATACTCGGTGATTTTTTTAGTCGCTGATTACGAATCCGGAGCTCGATTTGCAAAATTCAAAATGCCCAATCCAATATGGCAGATGAGTTTTTAACAAAAGCATGGATTATCATGAAACTTGGTATCATGTGGTTTTTGGGGTCTTTGACAACAAATCTGACGACAGATTTCAAAAAAAGAGCCAAACGCGGAGATTTAAATAATTTTAAAATGAAATATTGAGCGCGAAGCGCGAGCGTTTTTTGATGAGAGAATAAATATGTTCCTTAAGGTCGATAGAATGTTAAGTAAATAAATTTCTCTTTTCTTTTGAAATTAAAAACAAATTTTGTAATTTGTACATGAAGGAAATATAACATCAAGCATGAAGCGCGACGAAAGAATCGTACGCTATAGGCACGCTCATACTTTGCATACATTCTCTCTAAATCTGAATTAGCCATAAGTTACTAACAAAATAGTGCCAAATCGTTTACTAATACACTTTAGTAAGCATTTTTACTGTAAATTAGTTAAAAACTACTAATTCATAGTAAAAAAGTACTAATTCAGTTAGTAACGGTAATTACATCAATTAGTGAGTCTTACTAAATGAATTAGTACTATTTTACTGTGAATTAGTAGCTTTCAACTAATTGATAGTAAAAATGCTTAGTAAAGTGTATTAGTAAACGATTTGGCACTATTTCGTTAGTAACTTATGACTAATTTAGATTTAGAGAGTTCATTGCACAACAAGTTGTGCATATACTACTTTTAATACACAACGATTGTATGCGAAATTCGAATTTGGTATACGCAGAGCATGATCGAAGCTACGATCATTTAACATTTATTGCGGAGGACAGATAGCTTATTTCTATAACAAGGATTTGTATATACTTCGGGATATACTATTTTGTCTCCCGAATCTGTCAAACTTGCAGCCATTCTGTTAAATAAATTCAACATGGCTGCCACTTTTTGTGCAAAGAGCCTCTGCTGTTTTCCTCACCCTTGGCCATTCAGAAAATTGCACTTTTCTCACAAGTGAGGAATAAAAAACGGTGTGAAATAATATACTACATTCGCCATGCTCTACAGAAGTCGAATTTTTCAGACAAGAGTTGTGAAAAAATTATTTTTATTACCATTAGTTGAATCTGAAAGTGCAAGTAAAGCAACGATAGAACCACCCGCACTATTTCCAGCAATAGTAACGCGATTCGGGTCTCCCCCAAAAAATTGAATGTTCTTTTGGACCCATTTGAGAGCCAGAACTACATCCTTCAACCCAAAATTTCCAGGAGCGACTCTGTCCCCTGTAGAGAGAAAGCCAAAAATCCCCAAACGATAGTTCATAGATACAAAAATAATATCTTTATCCATGAGGTATTTAGGAGAATAAGCTGTCAAATTGCTACTCTCTGTTGAAAAACCTCCCCCATGAATGTAGAACATTACTGGTAGTAAATTATTTTTGAGAGTACCATTGACCTGAAGATTAAGAAATATAGAAACATAGTAAATAAAATAATATTTTTTTTGAATACCTTTAATTTATATGAAACCTTAAAAGTTTTTCAATACCTTGGAAAAATCGAATACCAAAAATGGCGTAAAGACATTTAAATATAAACAATCTTCATCGCCAACATATTCTATAAAATTATATTGTGTACAAATATTTCCTTCCTTATTTGCCAAACGAACTCCTTTCCACGGTTTTGCTGGCACTGGATTTCTGAATCTAATTTCACATAGGAAATAGAATGATTATAACTAAGTTCACGATTCAACAATATTAAAAATTGACGATATTTCGATAATTCAGAATTAGGATTTACTCTTTTACCTCAAATTTCCACTTGTAGGCTGGCCATAAGGAATTCCAAGAAATGCTGAAACACTTCTTCCTTTTCTTGTTTCAAATCTAGTTCCATTTAGAAGTCCATTAGATATTTTAACTAAAGGTTCAGCAATGAATCCGGATATAAATACCAATAGTAATGATAATAAAAATACCGATTGAACACTCATGATTTATTTTTAAGAAAAAGTACAGCAAAAAAAGTGATTAAGAAAATAGAAGCTTTTCTTCCAAAAATGTTTTCACCACTCAGCTTGACGTAATCATACTTTATACCTCATAAGAATTATGTGAGAAATATTTTCAAGTTAAGTAATCTTCACTCTTCACATATATCTAGAATCAAGTAACTAATAATTATTTGCTTTATCACTGACAAATCGAAGACTCAAACGGCAGAAATTCTCATCTGTTAAACCGACTATGATCAAGATTGCTCACGAAATCGTCGAGTAATGTTTATTTTTATCTTTTTTCAAGATTTCGTGGATAATAAGCGCCAAAACACTTTTACCTCATTCTTAATCATTTTTCAAATCTGGTTCCATTATGAATAACCTGGAATATTTTAACCAGTTTGCGTAAGAAACCAGTTATACTATATTCCCGTTACACGGAGAAAAATGTAAGGTCAGCCAGAACTTCTAGACGGTCAGACTGACTCTATTTAAGGGTAGACCTATAGGACGTCTAGATGGTCAAATTGGCCAGTGTCAAAATAAGAGGGTCGACTCGACCATTTGAAGGGACGATTTGTCCAGTGCAGAAGATCGATTCGATCATCACAGAAAGGTGATTCAACCATCACGGAGGGTCGATTCGATCATGACGATGAATCAATGCGATCATCCCGGAGCGGAGACTCGGTTCCGTCATCACGGAAAAGTTCCGAATTTTGTAAGAAATTTTTCCGAATGCACTAGAAAAAAATTCCTATACTTTAACATCAAAATCAAACAAACAAGTGTCGTAATATATTACACTGTATAATTTTCTTGAGAGCAGGGCGCAGAGGACCGCTTAACGTTCTTTCGGTGATATAATTATAAATAACCCGCATTTTAAATTGAAATTTGGTGTACATATTGCAAAAACTATCTACTTTCGATAAACGCTTTGTTAGAATACATTATTATTTTTAATTCGAGTATATAATGGCAAATTCGAAAAAAAAATTTTGGACCTCTGTGCCCCAGCCCGCGGGGCACAGAGGACTTTGCCGATTCTCTGTGCCCTGCGTATGTAATTCATATATAAAATATAAATTTTTACTATTAAACGTATTTTGTTTTTAAAAAAAGAAATAAAGAAAAAAATTAAAGAACTTTTATACAATCTTTAAGAACAATTCAAACAAATTATATATTCGTCTTCCTCGTCTACTGTAGCACATGCATCATGATTCATGTGCACCATCTAAAATAAAAAATATTTGAGCAGCTAAAAGTAAAAAGTGGATAAAAATATTTCGTTTGTAAAAGTAGGATAAGTATTTTTCAGAGTAATAATGAGACAAAATGAATTCTCAGAGCAAGAACGGAACAGGGAGAACCAATCAGCAATCGTATTGGCATTCCGTTTTTGCTCTGTCAATTCATTTTGTCTCATTTTTACTCTGAACAGTTTTTATCCCACTTTTACAAACGAAATATTTTTATCCACTTTTTACTTTCAGCATCTCAATTGTAAAAGTGATAATAAAATTCAAATTTTCTTCAATCTAATCACATGCTACTTGTCATTTCTCAAGAGAATAGTAATATTTCGGAAGGCATTTTCGGGTGGACACGACGATTTAGAAAAAAATATTCCTACAAAAGTTACTCACTTTTTACCGTAGAATCGAAATCAATAAAGAAAAATATGTCATTCCATTTAAAATAAATGACTTCCAGTCTAAATATGCCATTTCCGGTGGGAGCCGGAAGTTGAAAATAACTCCAGTCGATCGGACACAGTCCATTTACTATTAGGAGATACTGAACTTTTTATTTTATTAGGTATTTTAGACTTTAAAAGAGGTGGACGGGTGGTCTGAGACAACCTGCATATTCGTACAATCTTAGGCGCACATTGGCTCGGCAGAAAGATTAACATTTTCGTTGCATTAGGTTATATTTTTACAGGTTTCATTTTCATTATATAAAGTAACATTTGTACAAGTTACTTTTTACATTCTCATCAGAGAGAATGTATTAGATTTGTGTAAAATTTGACCCCCCCAGTTTTCATCAAATGTCCACGTTTTGGGACCCCCTGAACTCGAAAAACATGTCTTTACGAATGTGTCTGTCTATCTGTCTGTGTGTATATCTGTCTGTAGATTTTAATTTGTCAGCACGATAACTTTCGAAAAGTTGGAGCATTTTGAAAATTTTTGAAACCACTTTTTTTTTAATTTAAAAATTCTAATGACAGATGCTCGTAGTGCTCAAAAAGACGAATAATTTTTCTTAATGAATTTTTTGGATAACAAAAATTGAAAGACTTATAATATTTTGAAAATCTAAAAAAATGAAATAAAACTTGAATATTGGCCTTAAAAAGATCTACAAGTTCTCCTTTGGCCATTTTTCAATAGGATGAGTAGTTTTCGTTTTATTCATGAAAAATATTGTTAAACAGAGTCGAGCGCGAAGCGCGAGTGCCCTGATGAGAATGTGCTCCTTAAGGTCGAACGAACCTTAAGTAAATTAGTTTTCGTTTGCATTCCATTCCATTTTGTAGTAATTTAAATAAAAATAGGCGCAAGCGGGCAGATTTTTTTTTTAAGGCCGTTGGATAATCGGGACTTGTAACTTTTTTCGGGTGCCCCCCATTTTCATCACGGCCCTGTCATCTCAAACGCATGAGAAAAGATATGGCGAGTGTGAAACACACAGCTTGAATGTTTTTTTACAGACACAACAAAGACCGTAAATAAAAAAAACGCGTTGTAAAAAATTTTTGACGTAAGTAAACTTTATTATTATAACGCGAATTTCACGACCCGATGCGTAAAAAGAGAGGAAAACACTTACAAAATTTTCGTCAACTAGACGATACAAGATGACAGCAGCGCGCTCACAAGGCGATAGCGGTAATTGTTTTCCTCTCTTTTCGCTCATCGGGTCGTGAAATTCGCGTCGTAATAATAAAGTTTATTTCCTTCAAAAATTTTTTACAACGCGTTTTTTTATTTACACCCTGTGTTGTGTCTATAAAAAAACATTCAAGTTGTGTGTTTTAGACTCGCCATGTCTTCTTCCCGGCATATCTTCATGCTTCCCCTGCTCCTATCTACCTCAATGCCTGTCATCTTACATCGTCTAGTTGATGAAAATTTTGTAAGGCCAATCCACATATAAACTTAACTGGAGACGTCCCGTCAAATAGCCCGTCATGACGGGCCGTCTTGGCGATGCAGGCTAGTGATGCCAACTTCGCTCTAGGGGAAAATAAACTTCATAGAATAAGATACTTCAATAAAAGTGCTGAACTTGATTTCACTCTGTAGTTGTAATTGTTATTCAAAAGAAGAAAACTATAAAGCGAAAGAACCTCTCGAGATATACT
>UCOK01008952.1:0-14883 GCA_900474325.1 Synergus umbraculus
CCCTTAGATCTGCCTCTGAAGTTGAACCCTTTTTTTATAATACCTCTCTTTGTAAACACTTAATCTCAACAATCATTAATTGATACTAGTTCCATTTTATTGGAACAATTTTTAACCAATGTATTGAGAATGATCAAAATCGGTTAGCCAACTATTTCGTTAGTTCAATCAACATTAATCACAAAGCATTGATTATTATTTGAATAACTGTTTATTACAATCTCTACTTTCATAAACATTTATCTATGACAAATGTCTAAGTAATATATTTGAAATCATTCCCTATTGTTTGAATAATTGTTTATAGCAAATCTCTTTTAATTAACATCCTACTTTCGACATATACTAAATTAAGTTATACTAAATATCTATTATAATCATTGTATATTTGTTGTAACAAATATCTTTTAATACTTAAATAAACTCATTATATCATGATCAAAACCTGTGTTGTAACGTTTCTTAGCTAATCTGTTGGCTATCCTCATCCCGAATTGGCTTTCTCACGAGGGTTAATCAAAACGAGGAAATTAGGGAAGATAAGAGGGGGTTATTTTAATTTTCCTTTAAATAAACATTTTAGACGTTACAATTCTTTATGGGCCATAGCCACTGTAAAACTGTGAGTACAAAGGGCGAAGAATGGGTATAGTAGCTGAAGATCAAAAACTATGCTTCTTTAAATCCTACTTATGATGAAATTAATATTTCACTTTTACGAATTGGAAAACTCTAAGTCACAATAATAGTAAAATTATGGATAACCGATTCTTTTTTTTCGATTTTTACGTGTATCGATTCTTTTTCAATCGATTCAGATTCGATTCAAGAATTGATTCCATTTGAAGATTCGAACATCTCTAAGTGAAATATATTGCGATATTTTTATGATGTAACTACTACTAAAATCCTATATTTTCATTTGTCTACAAGTTTTATTTGACGACAGGTCATTCACCCGAACATGTACTATTATTTCGTTTTCGTAAAAACGTTACAATGAAAGCACCACGACTCCCTACGGAGTTCGACTGTCAGCGTTATGAGTGTATCGGAGTACTGAACGCTTATTTTCATGAATTAAAAATTCTTTGTCCACTTTTTAACCTATATAATCTTACAGGAAGAAACCTGAGCTATCTTTTAAGACATAAAAAAAGCAAAAAAACAAGTCCTTTTTAGAGAAAACGTCAAATTTAGTTTTAACTTTCACTTTTGAACGTTAAACACTTATTTAAAAAAAATGCTTACGGCCAATCGAAGGGGCGTGAAAAAATCTATTGAAACTGTGGTGTGCAAAAACTTTTCTTTTTGCTATTCTAAGAGTCATAAATATCAAAAATAGATGGTATCTGCACAAAACCAAGAAATTCTACTCCCTCTCTTTCAGTGAATATTTGCTCAATGAGGAACATTTTTTTCCCATAAAATATCATATAATAGAACTACAATTTGCCAAAATTTGAGTTCGATCAGACGAAGACAGATTCTAAAGTGGGTACACTTGAGATGAAATCCTCCATATGTGCAAAGTCACAGAACATTCGACGTAATACTTTTCTTTGAATACATTCCTGAATGTTACCATTTCTTTTGGGCAGTCACACTAGATGTGCCCGTTAGTGCGTTGATCTAAAATTGATCGTAAATAACATATTTGCGCGTTTAAAAAATAGAGGTTACATTCTATCAGTTATTGGCGAAAGTCAAACAATGGCTGATTCTATAATACAAGTCTGATATTTTATGATAGAGAGTACAATAGAAAGAACATTAAAATCAATTTAATGTTCCGAGTATCTTGATGTATGCGTATCACGTTGATGAAAAGCTGCTATAATAGCGATAGATCGCGAGTTGAATTTTGGTTGGTTTGCGCGTCATGTCGAGAGTACGTTTTAGCGATATCACATTTTTACATTATTTCCGTGGGTAGCGTCGATCGACAAGATGGCAGTGCGGTGAAGTCAGTTTACGGCGGTTTTACGCTTTACGTTGCACATACGGACTGGCCGTTGCAAGTGACCCGTGTCACAATGTATTCCCGGTAACGAGCTAAACGCGATGCATGCTGCGTATACGCTGCGTATGACATCCTGAATGCTTTTTACTTCTCGATTCTATCAGCCGTTATGAATAATGAAGGAACATTTTTTCAAAATAATAGAGTTTAACGACCACACAAGAACAAAACTTATTTGAAAAACAGAAACCCGCTAAGGTTAAGTATTTATCTATAAAAAAATATACAGGGTGTCCAAGGTCTAATTTTCCGGAATATATGTCTGTTAAAAAAAAAGTAAATCGAAAAATCCTTTGGCAAAAATGCATTGAAGTATTATTTTTTGAGTTATCAAATGATTTAGCTGGACCAATCCGGCGCGCCGCTTGAGTACGTGAGCGGGAGATCAACGTTGTGTTAGAACCAATAAGAAATGCAGCGGTTATTAAGAAAACGATGACCTTCTGAATGCATTTTTGCCAAAGGAACTTTCGATTTGCTTTCTTTTTTTGTTTGCTTTTTATACAGCCATATAGGTCCGGGCAATTAGAACTGGCACACCTTGTGTAAACTTATTTTTAAATAAAAAATACTGTTTTATCAAACGTGCACAAAAATTCTACTATTTAGGTCTTTAAAGTTATAACAAAGTGGCCCGCCTTTACAACTCTTCTTATTCCTCGTTCACATTACACCTGCTTCGAGAAAATCTTGGGAAAAATATTTAACTACAAATGGCAGCGTAGCGTCACCTGTCCTTATCCATTAATTTGTAACTGCCTGTTTTTAAAGGGGGTAACTCCCTTATTCATCCCAGCGGATGCTTCACTCGTACCGGGCTCAATTTTTGGCGGATGAATAAGTAAAGACACCATTTATATTCATTAATAATAATAACTAAAAGATTTATTTTCCTATAACGTACAGACCTAGATACCAACTAAATTAAGACTAGTATGAGTGTGTCAGTGTCAGTGTTTACGTTTATATGTGTTCAAAAATTGCAATCTGAAGTGTGTACGCGGTGACAAAGCTATTAAGTGAAGGTTTGAAGTGCGTGACTCTAATGCTTGGGGAATACATATGAAAATGTTTGAAGAAAATTTTGAGCGTGAGAGAGAGCGAGTCTCGGCTATAAGAATGTTTGCGTAAGCGGTTCCTGTCGGTACCTTAAAGCATTAAATAAGTGAAGTTAACGTGGCGCAGGTAGCGGATCGTCGACGTACGAGGCGAGCATCGTCCCCTCCCGAGTCGAAATATAAATCTTTTTTATATTCTCCATGATCCTGAATTAATTCTTTTTTAGATCTCCTTAGTACTCGACATCCTTATTTGATTCTCTTAGACCTTATTTAGTGCAATTTTAATCCTCTTTAAGTCTTTTTAAAATTTGTCTAGCATTTCAAGTTCTCATTTACACCTCTCATAATCTCTACAATATTTTAAGTCCGATTTTAATACTCAAATAATCTCTGGAATAGCAAGCAATAAGATGCCGAGCGCGACGCATGCGCAGTAGAGTAGCGTCTCCGCTTCGCAAAATGGCGTGGACATTTTCCAAAACGTTTTAACCTTCTTAGACGTAATTTTTGTGCTGGCGCATTTATTGATATTTGTACGGTTTACTGGTGTAGTGTAACTTATTCCGAAGAATAATCTACAAAATGAATGACAACAATAAATAAAACCGATAAGATTTTCACATCTATTTGCATTGCAAATATAAAAAAGACGTGTTCCTTGATTTAGATAATTTGAGGTTAGATTTTAATATCATATAATAAACTAATGCTGCGAGTTTTGTACAATTTTTTCATATTTTATTTTTAATATTATCATAATATTCTAGCAATAATGTAGTATATATTTTATAAACAACAGTTATTTTATTTTCAAAAATTTTTATTACAGATATATCAACGAATATTACAATTCTAAAGAGAACATTGGACCAAGCATTGGACTCATGAAAAAAAAGTTCTTAAAATTGGAGTGTCACATATTCTTAATTTTTAAGATAACATTTCTATTCTCAAAATTATCCTCTGAAAAATTGTTTCATTCATTTTACGCCAATAAAATATATTTTGAAAAGAAGAATTGTTTTTTTTTCATTATAGCGCAAGAACTTTTTTAATAAATTTAAAAAAATTGCGTTCTTTTGAAATAACAAACATTGCAATTCAAGTATTATAAATAAATAATCATTATTAAATGTAAAGAAATTTTAGATCAATTTACCTTTGTACTTAATGAATGAATAGCAAAGTTATTACACATTTATTCAAAAAATGAAATTTGTAATCTTGTAATTTAGAAGTTTACAAGTTTCATATATTGAATAAATCATTAATAATAACTTTCTTCTTCATTTGTTAAGTTGAAAGGTAAATTGATATAAAATTTCTGTACGTTTAATAATGATTATTTGTTAAGAATTTTTGAATTAAGTCCGTTTTAAGACCTCAAAACGTGCAAAAGAGGAAAAATGCACACATTTTGAGGAGTTAAATAGTACATAAATTATATTGAATTAGTTCTCATTTGATCCTCATAAAGTCTCCAAAATTAGAGAATTTAAGAAAATCAAAAAAGGATTTAGATTTAGGCTCGGGCTGAGCCTGTCTCTCTAGGAAGTGGTGAGTGGTCTGGTACGATGAGAGAGAAGGTCTCTCCAGAATAGACTTAATTCAATCGGCATATGCGTAACGCCTACGGCTGCATTAGCTGCGATGTCTACGCACGGTGCGCGCATAACGTATTTCAAACTACTTTTTTGCTAAATTGAGATTATGTGCACAATTTTACCACGTGAACTTAGACACCAAAAATTTCTATAGTTAGTATTACGATGCACGCGCGCCGTGCGTGGACACTACAGATAATGCAGCGTAGGCATTACGCATAAGTCGACTGAATAATTAAGTACACTCTGGAGAGCCCTAGAAGGGAGAAGGGTTCCAATAGTTCAGATGATCACAGCAGATTTAAAAATAAAAAAAATTCCTAAAAATAATCGTTGAGGAAGGGAAAAACTTATACTTTAACTAAATTTTTCAACTTGTTTTACAAAAATGGATATAAAAAAATCCTACGTATTTTTCTAGCTAATAGTATATAGTTTAAGGGGGTATCCTCATATAAATCAATCAAAAAATCTATTTTTTTTTTAATGCATAAATCGAAAGTAAAATATTTCAAGAATATCCTGTAAAAATTTTAGAATGAAATTCGAAACTGTTTGGCTTCTGGAGCTATTTTCGCAAAAGCCTTAAAAGAGCACCGAGGCAAAAGCTCGACTAAAGAGGCTCGATTGGCGAAAAAAATAAGAGAAGACATTGAAAAAGGTGAAGAAGAACACTTTTTTTATAGTGCAGGCATAGCTGATTAGTGTCGAATTGAATAAATAGCTGTAAGTAGAGAAAAAATCTAATATTCCTTAAGGGCATGTGTTACTTACCATATAAGCAAGTTTTTAAACCCGGTTTTTTTTCTACAATTTTTACATTTTCAAAAAAATTTTAGTCAACATCCGTTCGTGTTCACCTTCTTGACTATAATTTTTTTTAAAATGTAAAAATTGTAGGAAAAAAACAGGGTTTAAAAATTTGCTCATATGGTAAGTAACACATGCCCTTAATCCAATATTTCGTCAACTTCAATCGCGTTTTGCTCGAAAAGTTATTTTTAAGATTTTCCGAATTTGCGGACATGATTACTCCGTGAGTTTTCAACCTAAAAAAATTTTTTTTTTAAATTTTAAAGGGAATTAAATTCTCTAGTCTGTAAATCTCTCCGATTTTATTTTAAAAATTTATTTATCCACTTTTTTCAAAAATAAAAAAAAATTTACTCAAAAATTTGTTCAAATGTCCGCCATTTTGTTAAAAATTTTCATTATATTTGAAATTGAGGTTCACAGACTAGGTATTAGTGTTATAAAGCTAAACAAATTTGGGTACCATTTTTCAGATAAACCTAGCAAGCGTGAGAGCGTCCGCAAGTTCATGCCAAAAAAAGAAAGATCATAACTTCAACAGGACACCAGCAGAGTATTTATGACAATTATTTCATAAATAAATTTTTTTTACTTCGAATTGTTAATAAAATGCTTTCAAAATTTCAATAAAAAATATCTTATAGTTTTTTAAAAAAAAATTCCTGAAGTTCACGTTCATTTTTCGCCGTTATTATGAGGATACCCCCTTAAAAAATTAAATCCTTAACGTAAATGTGTCGATTAAGTTTTTCGCCGTTATTATGAGGATATCCCCTTAAAAAATTAAATCCTTAACGTAAATGTGTCGATTGCGTCCTTCAGGTTGCATTATTACATTTATTTTAACATTATTTTGCATTACTGGTGCAATGAAAAATTAAAAATGTTTTACTTTTTGCTTTCTCATACAGGAAGCTTTGTAGACGTTACATTTTTAAATATTTTTAAAATGGTTTAATTAAACTTTCCTCACTAGATAAGTGTCTAATATAAAAGTCTAATCAATTGTCTGGATGTATGTGTGTATGGATGTCATCACCTTAACTTAAAAACAGTTGCAGATAAATTGATGAAATTTGTAGGTTATATTGGCACCACTAATATCACAGAACGTGCCAAAGGATTGTTCAAAATATTGGAACACCCTAGATCGAATTGACAGCTAGTTTAGTAACATTATTATCGTCAAATTTCAAATGCAGGTAATTTTTTTCAATTTTCTTGCAGCGACAATATATAAAAGCATGAAAAAATAAATAAAATGAAGAACTATGAACTTTTTAAATGTGTGATAGGTTTATGATAGGTCACTCTTTTTTTTCTTTTTTAATGAACTCTTTTGTCTTCGAAAGATCTGTGTAGAGGATTTCTTTTTCTTTTCAAAGTGTCTGGCTGTTTTGACCTTTTAAGCGACCAGCAAACATCTACCATCATATTTACATCCCATCTTCCTTGATAGCGACGTTCCATTTCCTTAATATCTTGGTGAAATCGCTCACTTTGTTCTTCGCTATAGTCTCCGATATTTTCTGGAAAGCAGGCATGATGAGAATGTAGGAAATGTAACTTTAAGTTCATTAAGCATGATACGATCCCCTTACTCCGTAAAGGGGTAAAGATGGGGGAATGTATCGTAGAGTCTACGTTATTGAAACAATAGCTGGCTTGGCAGAGGCAAAAGCGTGGCAGGTAATTGCTGGAGGCGGGACGGATAGCAGAGAGTAAATCCGTCTGAGGTGAGCCAGAGTCCGTCTGACTGAGAGAGCCAAGTAGTAAGGCTCGTGCGGTTCGTCAGAGGTCCGGAACTGAAGTATCTCGTTCGAGGCACTGAACTGAAATCTCTCGTTCGAGACACAGAACTGAAGTCTCTTGTTCTTTGGCCAGGCGACCAAGGTTGGTGTGGCTCGGTGCGGGCCCGAGACTGAAGAGAGACATGTTGCTCGACTGGGGCAGGAGCCCGGAGTGATGAGTTAGCGCCGGAGTGCCTCCTTTTATCCTCTGAGCCAGAGAATCGTCGCAAAACTTGGCTTGCCTTCTGCCTCCTACGCTTGACGGACGCTTCCATCTATGCTCCTCTTTTCCAGTTTTTTACATGATTAATTAATTCTAAATATTTTGTAAGATCTATTCATTCTTAAGTCTAAGAAACGAAATTTTTAACATATATTTCCTAATTGTTACGAAATTATTATAAAGGGTAGTGATTAATTTTCCTACTTAATATTTAATAATTATTCGATTAATTATTATTTATCCTAATTATTGCGCTATTAATTACCACTAAAAGTTCTATTAATTATTAATAATAATAATTCACCAAGCTTTCACCCAAGCCAAGCACAATATTGGAGCGTGCGTCAGGGTGGAAACAAAACTTGGGGATTTACCCTAATTAAATGACGTAGGCAGCGTCACCAAGCCTGTGAACTATTGTAAAGTAAAATGGGACCAAGCTTAGGATTTTCCCTGTATTTAGAAACGCCCTAAATACGTATATTCTGATTCAAAGTTTATGGGTTGGCAATGTCGTATTCTCTATACGCATTTGGCGTACATCAAGCAGCCTAAATTTTTGAAACTTTGCAACAAACTAAAGACTCGTAATCATCACTCTTCTGATTTCCCAAGAAATTTTCTGCGATCTTTTTGAAACGTGACCATGCAGGCATCTCTTTAGGATTCACTTCTGTGACAAATTTTTCGTCTCTAAATAAAGTGCGAATTTGAGGACCATCAAAGATACCTTCTTTCAATTTAGCATCACTGATTTCTGGAAATTTCTTTCCCAAATATTGAAAATAGTTGCCATCTTTGTCCAAGGCTTTGAAAAACTGTTTTATTAGACCAAGTTTGATATGAAGAGGCGGAAGCAAAAGTGGAGGGGCCCACTTTGCCCACAGTGCCGACATAAGACCTCTCTCCCCTATATATGCTAAATAACAAGGGACAAATTTCCTCTTTCTCCGAGTGCCTTAGGAAAGAATAATCCTAAGTAATTTTAGTATTAAAGAAAATCAGTTAACTTTACAAATCTCTTATGTATCTTTCATAAGTGCTGTCTAGACTTGTGAACAACCGTTTGTGCAAAGTAGTATTGGTAAAGTAGAAACAGTTTTATTTTCACACACACACACACACACACCGCCTTATTCAAATTATTTGTTTGAAAATGAAATTAACAAGTTTGAAATTCAACAGTTTTTAAACATTTATTTGAAACACCCTAACACAATACGAGTTATATCAACCGAAGAAAGATCTTGAACTAATAAGACAGAGATCCTACTTTACTATCCGTGTTAATGATGCACGTTTAAAATATTATTATTGTTAGGTAGATAAATTACTCACTACCGTTCGTAAATATACCATTTGCCCCATATTCTACAATGTTCAAACTAAATTTTAAGCCAAAAAACAAAATCTGAATCTACATCTTCATCACTTTCACATGCAAGGGCATTTTCTAGTATTCATTTTTTTTGTCATAAGAGTACGATGATTTCAGTGCATTATATGCCGAACATCTCTCACATTCAACAAAGGTGAAAAATTTTTGGATAGCGGTATCTTTGGTAATTTGATTTTTGTTTGACAAGACTTCTTAATTTGCGTTTCTGTGACAGTTCTATTAACGCGAGTAGAGATTATTCATCTAAATACTGCCAATACTGTATAAACTAACCCGATTGATGGCATGTCACAAGCCAAACCAGCAAAAACTGAACACGCGAAACATTAAAACCAGTCTTTCCCTGCACAAAATGACATGCAACTCATAAAAACTCGCCTTTTCAGTATTTAAAATGGCATGCACATTCCCATGTTTGTAGCATTCTAGTCGATTAGATCCATATGTAGTCGGAACAATATGAAAATTACCCATATTCGATTTAATATGAAGAGACCGATTGCGCGCTTGAGCGCGCGTTTTTCGTATTTGAAATATTTTATGTCATTAGGCTTACTGCTCACTTCATGCGTAACCAGTGTTACGCTGACGTCAGAAATTAAGGTAACGCTATGAAGTTAGCTGAAATGCATGTTCTTTTTATAATAGAGGAGAGATAGAATAAAAATTAAGGTACTTATTTACTCACGAGAGCGTTTACTGAACTTGCGAATGACGTTATCCTGTTCATCGTTTAAGTTATCCGCATCTGAATCTACATTTTTATCACTTTAACATGCCAGGGCATTTTATAATAATTTAGCTATTCTGGTAATTTCTAATTCTGGAAACTTGACCTTCATTTAGTTTTAAGCTGACACATTTTGTAGCAATGTGTTTTCTTAATTTCGTTGCTCTGAATAGTTCGCGATTATATGCGCCACAAGCGTTGGCATAGGTTCTTATAATGTCGCACGCGCGAAGGAACTTATTTTGCTTTCCAGCATAATTGTAAATCCCAAAAATGTAAGGATTTTCACGAGGAATTTTTGCTTGGCTTTTAGATTTGTCTAATAGTTCAATGCATTATATTCTGTCTTCTGTAATTAGAATTTGAACTATTCTTTCTTTTTTTCCTCGAATGGTAACGCGATTATACTTCTCAACAGTTCGCTTTGTTTCTTTCGACAAGTTCTTTAAAATGTCTCTGTTTGATTCGTCAGTAATAGTTGATCGATTTTGATAATCATCAATGAGTATGCGTTCAAGCTCTCTAGGAGGGCGACGATTGACAATTAAAATTGGCAAAAGAGTACTCTCTCCTAATTTTCTTGTGTCATTATAGCAGTACGATGACTTCAGTGCATTATATGCTGAACATCTCTTACATTAAATAAAGGTGAAAAGTTTTTGGACATCGGCATCTCTTGATAGTTTGATTTTCGTTTGACAAATTTTTCTAATTTGTGTTTTTGTGACAGTTCTATTAACGCGAGTAGATAGTATACATCTAAATGTAGATCTAAAAATTCCTTAACAAGTCATTTCTTTTTACGGTTACGATTGCGAATGCAAACACTGATTAATCTTTTTCCAATAACTTTAATTAAAGTACCTAATTGAGAAGCATTCGCCGGTGCATCATACGTTCCTTCTGCAGAGTTATAACGAGCAACAATATTGACTGCACTAATTACAAAAGCATAGTACTTTGGATCATAAACTGGTGTTAAATCAGAAATATCAGAATCTATTTCTTCCATGGCTATCAAAAAGCGCGCTAATAATCGCAACGGAGCTCTTATATCTTGCCCTTGAGGCAATTTGTACTTTTGCGTGAGTTGATTAGTATATTAAATTATTGTAACCAAATTTTTTTATGGCAGTCACATTGAGTTTCCTCGACAGAAATTTACGTTAAAATTTAGATAAAATGAATGTTAAATTTAATATGTCTAAGCAATTGATACCAAGATATTTTTAATAAATCTGCTATAAATAAACTCCTAAAAGGCAAGTAGGTTGAGATTAAGAATAGACCATTAATGTATACGTCAAATATAATCGATTGTCAAAATATAAACAAATCCGAATATCAGTATATTACACAATAATATATACACTACACACGAAAATATCATTCACCAAATATAAAATTAAGGTTAAATTCAAAATTACAAAATTATGAACTCGAGAACGGAGCCGTCTACGAAATCCTAGCTGCAATTGGACCAAGAATGACATCAAAATGTAAATAAAATAACGAATAAGATCAGACGAGCTATCATAAAATACATCCCACAATACGATAAATTTAGTACCATAAAATCATCAGAAACATACGCAATTAGACAAACAGGTGTTGTAAATGGAATACGATACCAAATCATTGATGGCAAGAATAAGAGATGAGACCAAGAGATTTCGCCGAGAGAGGACGTAGAAGTCAAAAGAATTAAAACGTCGATGACAAACGGAATTCCAAATACGTCAACGGAGATCGCTGTCCTTCCATCCCTCAAGGCTCAATTATATAATCCTGATCATCATAAGTAATATATTTGGGGAATAAATGGCTCCGCCAGCTAAAAGTGCGTTGGCCAAATAAATTAATACATAAAAAAAGCCACACTCTATAAATAAAAAGCAAAGAAACACGTTATGAAATGTTGTTTAAGTTCTGAACGTTCAAATGAACGAATTTTTGTATTGATTGTATTTGAAACTATAAACAATCTTAAAATATTAATTCAATTGCATTAAAATTAATGTTGTATGGAAGAATATGGAAGAAATTTATAATGGCTACTGGTATTTTTAGTTGAAATAACATTTCTGGATAAAATAGAATTGGGAAAAAATATTTCGTTCATTTGAACGTTCAAAACTTTTGGTAAATATTATGAACCGAACTATCACCTTACGATATTCCAAAGATGCACTTTATTACTATTTAATCAAAAACCTCACCTCTGGAAACGAGTTAGCGTGGCGCTGAATTTTAGTTGATCGCTGTATTAGCAATGATAAGAGAATGAGCCTCGGCTCTTACCAGCTCGCTCGTCTCTTCGGGAGAATGATTCTTCATCAATCGACAATGCGTAAGGTGATAGACTAATGACGCGTATCTCTTACGCCCATTTCCAATCGCGCGACGACTCAAATATATCGCTTCATTACCAAACTATTTTTTCGAATAGTGGTTTAAACTTCATCATCTCTGATATAAGAGATTTCTTTTCTCGTTCTAACAGTAGCGCGAGAAGCGACCATATCAGCTGCCAATCTTCCAACAGCCAAGACAACTCTAGCATTATTTTTTTTCCCATAACATTTCCGAAAATGTTTTCTTATACTTGTTTTTGAAAACGTATCTTTGCAAGCGGCGCAAGCTATATAATCTCCAGCACTCTCTTTCTGGTGGTTTTGGTGGCAAGAAGCCTTTTTGCGTCACTTGAGGATCTCTTTAAGAATCTATCTGTGTTATTCAGTGATTTTTTTTATTGTTTAAACCATTTCGGGAGTGCTCGCATTTAATTTAATCATGTTTCGCTTGTGCTTTTTTTCAAATATTAGAGTAAATAAGACTTTCTCTCCGATTATTTAATTCTGGTCATTAGATTCACATTCAATCCAGTTTTTCCGTTAACGACATTTTGGCATGATTGTAGCGTTATGTAACGCGCTTACCACATGTTCATTCAATTTCAGATCTTTTCAATCTAGTTCTTTTTATTTAAATGAAATCTAATTCAAGTTAATCTTAAATAATCCTAATATTGTATTACCGAACTAAATTTTGATATAGTTGAATTGTAATGCAAACTAAACAATTTCTTTTAAATTTGAGTTATGTGATTACGTAACTACGTAATTCCACTGGGACAATACCCAACGGTATTCCAGGCGGATGTATTTGCCATGCTCCGATGTGCAGAGATGCTGTTAGAGGGAAATAAAAGGGGGAGATGCATTAGCATCTAGGACTAGATATTTTGGACTAGGCCCAAAATATCCTAAACCGGCCCAGAAAAGAGGTAAGTCTAATGGTACAGTTGCTCACGGGGCAAAACCATTTGAATTACCACAAATACAAGATGGGACTAATAGACAGCACCACTTGTAGAAAATGCGGAAGGGACGATGAAACGTCCGTTTATGTCCTAGCTCGATGCCCGGCACTCGCTGGGCTCAAACACCAAACCCTCGGGGCGGCTTTACTGGAACCAAAGGAGATCAGGGCGTTACTGGCTAGCGAAATTCTAGAATTCTTCAAGAGGACTGAAATGGGTGGCTAGTGAGCGTCAAAGGGAAAGGAATTAGGCACAATTCAACAATATTATTACATTAACCATGAATGTGGCACAAATCACCATATTACAAGTGACAGAGTAGAATTTCAGTACTCATTACTTAGAATTTGTGTAAATAGAATTTGTAACGATCACCAAAATTCTCTACAGGTGTTACAGAAAAGTATTAATAACTATTACAGAACATTATCTATCAAGATTACAGAAAAATACCTGCAATGAATACAGATAAACATCGGTAATTATTACTAATGAATATTTAAGATATTAAAATATATATTAATCCATTTTCTCTAAATTGAAATTAGTATAAGAAGTTATTAATGTACTAATGGGAAGTGCTTTTTAACCGATATTGGTAAGCATTTCTACTAACGCTTAGTAGGAAATAATACATTTCGATACTAATGCGCGAGTGTCATTTTAGCCTTGCGTGAAAGGTCGAACAAGGCGTGTGAAAAGGTCGCAATAGGCTAAAATAACATTCTTGCATATGCATCGAACCGTATTTTTTGACACGACATGTGCGAAGTCTGATTTAGCATGCGCTTTTTTAACCCAGCATGTGCGAAATCGAATTTCAAGCACAGTGTCAACAATACTAATTTATGTAGTATAAAGTCATTACTATAATATAATTGACAAGAAGAATTTTCTCAACATTAGAATTATATAGATTTTATTGTGAATTTGTAGTTTTACATTAAAAATTGGTTAAAATTTTGACTAAATGAATTTAAAATCCACCTCGCACTATTTCATTTGTATCTTCCAGTATTGAAATAGCCCGGTTTGACCCTGCCAGAAGAAGATTTCTGGCTGGAATATGAACAGGTGAAACTGGGTTAATATTTTGTTAGTAGCCTGACCCGGATCTGACCTGGTTTCCGCCAGGATCCAGTCAGGCCAAACCGGGTCACCCTGATTAAATTTAGCTCTGTTTAATATTTCTTAATTGCCCGGCGGTTTCCACGTATTGAGATAACATTTGTTTTGATTTTAGGACGGTGACAATGATATGTTTAAGGCGGAAAGTGACAGGTCTTGATGCGATAAAGTTAATCTTTCTCTTAAAAAGAGATATTATATTGCGTATATTGAAATTCACGAGTTACACAGAGTGTAACTTTACTAAAAGGGCTTGAATTGAGGTCAAATGTCAAGAGATTTTGTGGATGCGGATACATAAATATGTCACATATTGAAGCGATAGTTTTCTTAAAGAAAGGTGGCTTTGTCGCACGCCAGCGTACTTAATTATAATTTTATCTCGTTTTAACACTGCTCTTTCCACATAAATTTGTCTAAATAAACCTAGGCATCTGATTGGTAGTTTAGAGGCAGACGTCGGGACTCTTAACCGAGCCCCCCATTGGAGCTCACCCGCTTTGCTCTTAGCCAATCGTATTGCTACTTTCAGCAGCGCTCTTGGCCGTGGAGCTGCCTGAGCATTCGTGCGGGGTCGGGCTCACGATTGGCTCGTGCTGACTATCGTCTCAGCCAATCGTGACGCTCGATTTCCCCCACTGGTGCACTGGTTCCCCGGCCAAGGGCTATAAGACGCGCTGTATTTCGCAGCTCGTCCTCTTTCTCGAGTTACGAGATCTCCTGCAAGGAACCCCTGCTCGACAGAGTGATTGACTTCAGAGTCTCGACGCTGCCTCGCACCATCGAATGC